>CAUYLG010061852.1:0-43764 GCA_963573385.1 Cacajao melanocephalus
CCTTCCCGTCTCTGTTGTCAAGTACAATTATCAGCATAAAAGAGGTTTTTAATACCTCTTCCTAGATTGTATTCCAGCCTGGGCAATAGAGCAAGAATTCTGTTCTCTCTCTCTCCCCCTTTTTTCTTTCTTTTTCTTTCTTTATCTCATTAAAAAAAAAGAACAGCATGGAAAAAACCCACCCCCATGATTCAATTACCTCCCACCAGGTCCCTTCCATGACACGTGGGGATTGTGAGAGCTATAATTCAAGACGAGATTTGGGTGGGGCACAGCCAAACTATATCAACCCGTTTTCTAAGGTTTATGTAAAGATGAAAGTGCTTAGACCAATGCCTGGCACATAGTAAAGGCTGCTTATAGATTCTGATTCATCTTCAGTATTTTAGGTTTTAATATTAAGTTTGGATGACTTCAGTGCTCTTGCACATGGCAAAGAATGTAAAGTGAATGGGCAGGGTCTCTGAAGAATCAGCTTGTTTCCAAGCAACCTGGCCTCAACTTACCTTACCCACCTCTCTGCTCCCAGCTCTCCCAAGTGTACCCACCCCCAGCCTGCCCCTCTCCTTCTGCCCTTCTTTCCAGCCTTAGCCCCACATTCTTTCAGGGTTGTGGCCAACTTCTACATACCCATCATAGACTTCCCTGATCTCACCAGGTTGCACTGCCCACTCTTTGGGGTGCTCCTGAGAGACACTTTATCCCCTCAGGACACTTTTTACATACGACTTAGTATTATAGTCAGTACTTTAGTATTTAATGGATTATAGATTCCTTGAAGGCAAGGCTGTGTCTCACTCCTTTTGGTAATCCCCACAGTTCTGAGTACAATGACCTTCACATGGTCAGTCCTAAACTTGTTTCCTAAATGAATGTATACATTTAAAAAAAATTGCAAAAACAGTGAATTGGAAGAGTGTTAAAGATTAAAGTCAGAATCAGACTGACTTTAATCCTGGTTCTGTCAATTTTTGCTGTGGAACCTTGGGAAGTAATTTAGTTTCTTGTCCCTTCATTGGTAAAGTGGAGACAACCATATGTATTAGTCCATTTTCACACTGCTCTAAAGGACTGCCCGAGACTGGGCAATTTATAAAGAAAGAAGGTTTAACTGACTCACAGTTCCACATGGCTGCGGAGGCCTCAGGAAACTTACAATCACGGAGGAAGGTGAAGGGGAAGCAAGGACCTTCTTCACATGGCAGCAGGAGAGAGGGAATAGGGAACTGCCAAACACTTTTTTACCATCAGGTCTCCTGATAACCCACTCACGATCACAGAAACAGCATGGGAGAAACTGCCCACATGAGCCAATCACCTCTCACCAGGTCCTTCCCTCGACATGTGGAGATTACAATTCTACATGAGATTTGGGTGGAGACACATGGAGACTCAGAGCCAAGCTGTATCATAGCAGTACCTCAATTTTAGGGTTGCTGTAGGAATAAATGAGATGACGTGTGTAAAGGACCTGAAAAAGCACCTGGCATTTAGTAAGAGTTCAATAACTGTAAACCTTAGCTGATGCCATTGTCTCATTACTTTCCACATTATGATTAGTCTGGGACAATTTTCTTTATAGGGAAGTGTCCCTCCACCTGCGAATGATCCCTAAAAAGAAAGAAGTATTTAATGCTGAACAGACTTTAAGGGTAGAAATTATAATCCTGAGTTAATAAAAATTATAAATATACTTAGCATACTCTGCTTAAGAATTCAAGGAGGTAAGTTTGATATTTCAGAAACCAAACTTGTCCATCAAACAAACATTTAAAAATGTCAGCGCTTCAGAGAAGTTCTCATCTATGAGTCATTTTGTCCCTAGCCAGATGATAATATGACCTATAGTTCACCTATCTGAAGGTATTGTAAAGGTCACCTGATGGCAAACACTCTTCCCCCTGTACAATGAGGAGAAAATGAGGCACGGAGAAACATTTGCCTCCAAGATAAGAGAGTTAGTAGAAAAGCCTATCAAAAAAAAAATCAGTTCATTCTCAAAGTTGCATCCAAATACCAAATGCAGAAACAAATCTCATTTAGCTGTTCAAGTATAACTTTTAGTAAAAGGACACATCATTAAACTGAACTTTTAAAAAATTCAAATCGAGAAGCAAGTATGATGAGGTGACTCAAACATATAGCATTCCGGTCCACTTGCTTGTTGAAAGAAATAACTTCACGTATTCTATGACTCAGAGCTCAATCAGAAGACAGAAATCACAAGTTGTTTTAACAGAGAGAAGATAATAAAAATTGTAAACTAAGGTATTGAAAAAACAAAAGGCAGAAAGAGAAGGTAGCAGGAAGCTAACAGGTGCAGGAAGCCGCTACCAATCTGAGGAGGAACAGAGAGAAGAAGTCAGATTTATGAAAACTTGGAAGCTCAGCACTGAGGCACCATGGACTGAAACTAAAAACCCTCTGAAAGGGCAGCTGTTTGGTTGGCATTGGTTCCTCTGAGATTGGAGGATCAGCTCTATGGGCTCAAGAGGTACACCAAAACCCTGCAAAAAACATATCAACTGACTGCTGCTGACATCTCTAAAGGATGTCAGGAGGCTAATTCCATGAGTGCTAGAAAACTGCAACCTGGATTTAACTGCTGCTACTGAATGGAACTATTGTGACTGTGGGAGGAAGAAGCTTTGCTAGGGCTGAAGGACAAGAATGGGAAACAAAAGGAAAGAAGGAAGACCCTTTGCCCTCCGCCCGCCCTACAATCTGCAGCTATGCAGTGGCAGAGGTGGACTAAGGAAGCAGGTGGCAAAGCAAAACAGTGCTTTGCAGAGTCAAGTTTGTTGACATCAAAAAGTAGTGAAGAAAAAGGTGGGCTGGAGGCTCAGAGACAGTAATTTAAGTGGCACAAGTGTCTAGAGGAGGGAAACTTTAAAATATTTTGTTTTGCTTTATTGTTATTTATACCCAATCTAGTGATCTGTCTCTTATAGTTTACTTGACTCCTATTTACATATTTTCTATCATAACTGAGGTAAGAAACTTGTCTTACCAATCCAAACATATAGTCTTATTAGACTTTTATTTTAAAATTATAGGTTTTTTAAAAGTATGACACCGGATTTTCTTTTTCACCCTGAGACCCTACAAAATTATGATTTGTCCACTCTACTTATTTTCAGAAATGCTATTTATCTTTAAGAAAAGACTATATGTATCTGTAATTTTAAAAGATGACTGAAAGATAATACTAAGAGCATAACATACCCAATAAAATATCAGTAAATAATTACAATAAGTAACTGTAGTGATGGGAATTGCTAATGGAATCCACGTATCACTGGGAAACACTCAGTGTTTTTATTATTATCTTTGAGTTGTTACAAAGAATAAACTGTCCAAGACTGGAAATCCCTAATACAACCTGTTAAAGCTTGTCCATTTTACTCAAAAGTAACATCCAGATTCAAGGGAGACCAAATCTGAGATATCTGTCCAAAGAATAGAACTCCTGTTAATTTAGCTTAATTCCCAAAGTATTCTTAGG
Source organism: Cacajao melanocephalus (assembly GCA_963573385.1). Lineage (NCBI taxonomy): Eukaryota > Metazoa > Chordata > Mammalia > Primates > Pitheciidae > Cacajao > Cacajao melanocephalus. The sequence goes on from CAUYLG010061852.1 coordinate 3,506, forward strand.
ATACTATCACATGTCTGTCCCTGAACATAACTTTGAAGGTTAAGGTTACAACAAGGTCTCTGATTCAAGGAGCCAACAGTCTAATGGAAAAGATGTTCCTAACACATATAAAAAGGTTTTCAGACTGAGACAAGTAGCTGATCACCAGAATCCCTCTCCTCTTCCTCACTGAAGTGGGGATTGGAAGCCCCACGGCACCATATTCTCAGCCTCCCTTGAAGCAGCCTGTGGTCCTATGATAAATTTCTCTCAGTGGACTGTGACAGGGTCATTATACCTGGGTCATACAATGTCCCACGTATGTACCTCCATGTTCTTCCCCGTCCCTCGGGGCAAAATGGCAGACAATGAATGAATAGAGTGACATTGGAAGCCACTTGTCGAGGACAGAAGAGCAGATATCGCCCTGAATTTCTAAAGGACTGTCTCTTACCACCTCTTTCTGCCCACAACCTGGAAATTCTTCCCTGAACTATAATTTGAGAAACAAACTTCTACTCCATTTAAGCCTTTGAAACAATGGCTACTCTTTGAGGAACATGTAGCTTGAGCAACCTAATAGGCTTTGGGTCTATTAGTTACAGGAGTTTTGTCAAAGTTGAAAACCAGTATACTGTTTAGGAGGATATCAAGTAGCTGGGTTAGAGTTCACAGAAAAGATAAAAGCTAATCTGGGTCTTCATTAATAGCAACCACAATTAGAGTCTGAATGTGCCAGGAACTATGCTAGGAAGTGACACAAATTTTCTCACTGCATTGTCACGACAGCTCTTTGCATTAAGTGTCATTAAACACTACTTTGCAGATGAAGATCAACCTTCAGAGCAGTTGGGTAATTTTCCCCTACTTTACACAGCTAATAAGTGGTAGGCTCATAATCTTGACACAGGAACTTCTGCCTCCAAAGCTTGTGTACAGAGAACATTGCAGGCTCCTGGGGGATTGTGTGATGAAAGGAGTGGAAGTATGTGTTGTCATGGCAGGTGGGGCTTGGGAGTGGCAAGAGCTGTGGGACCTTTCCAGTGACGGTGTTATAAAAAAAGAGTTCCTGTTGCTGCCCCCTTATTCAATCCAGTCTTGACTACTGAAATCTGAACTGCACTGCTCTATTCTCCAGCCATGCAACAGCAATTGGAAAGGCCAGAATAAATAATCAAAGCATTTAGAGATTACAGGAAAACCAAAAGCCCAGGCTTTACCCACCATCACCCCCACTCCAGAGCAGGAGCCCAGGCTAACTGAGAGAGGACTGGACTAAACAGAAGTCAACGGGCATTCAGATGAGTGAGCCTGCCTCTGTAAGAGTTGTGTAGAAGAGAACTGAAAAGATGAAGGGCAGGGTTCCTGGCCAAGGAACAGATAGAAAAGTCTAAATAAAGGCAAATACACATTATTCAAGATTCCCAATCATTTGCATAGGTAATCAAGAGCAAACTCTAAGCCATTTGTTGTTGTTTGGATGGATTTAGAGGAATTCAAGGCAAACAAACAAATATAAGTGTGGGAATATTGAAATAAAACCACCTGCAAGAGCTATTAGGCCTTGGGAAATGATGTAGAGTTTTTAATAGAGGAGGTAGACATTGATGGGGGTGGCAGGGAGGGACACGTACATCATTTTCAATCTTATCTTGGAGCTGACATGTTTAAAGTGTTAGAACTAGTCCTTTTTTTCAATGGGGAACATTTTAAAGTCATTTATATTACAGACGGTTCAGTGGCTCTGATTGGCATTAGACAGCTAAACAGAGCCTTCTGTTCAGCCTGCTGTATTCCAAGACACCCCCACTCTCTGTCCTCCTGAAGCACATCCCAGAGGCCTGCAGTTCTCCATCACCAACAGCAACAGCCAGTACCCTGAAAGGTTAAGGCTGCTTAAACCAAGAATGCCAGATGCTTTTAGTGCAGAGGCATAACAACAGAAACTGTGGATGTTATGAGTGCTGTTTGCCAAAGATGCTTGTTGTCTGCCTTCCAGGCACAAGGTGGATTGTACCTCCTGGCTTCCAGGTGATTGAGTGTGGCCATGTAAGTAATTCTGGCCGATGAATTAGGAGCAGAGTTGCAGTGCCACTTCCAGCCAGAAGCACTTAATTGCTAGGGCAAGACCGTCCAGACTTACCTTTACTTCTGCCGCAGCAACTGGCAGCCTTTGAAACAATGGCTACTCTTTGAGGAACATGTAGCTTGAGCAAGAAATAAACCATTATTATTTCAAGTCACTGGGATTTTGCAGTTGTTTGTTGCATTGCACAATGACCTTGCCTTTTGTGATAGATAACAACAATTAACTTTCATTCAGTGCTCTTTTCTAAGCACTTTATGTACACTTATTTAATTCTATCAATAACCCTTTGAGATAGCTACTAGATGAAGACATTGAGGCAGAAAGGAGTTACGTAAATTGCCTAAGATGGCATAGTTAATTCAGAAGGTAAAACTAGATTCAGGTGCAGGAAGCCTGTCTCCAGGGCCCAAGACTTAACACTGAGCTGTGCTGCCTCTTGAATAGTATCAAACATTTTAATGTGATCACTGTGACAGGCTTTAATAAAATTATTCATTATCAGAAACTTACACATTGGAAACTGCAGTAAAAACATATCGTCATATCAAAGTCACCATATGCTACCATCAAGTTTAACTCTTGTTTACAGTTAATTGCAACTTTTATACAAGGAGGAAAAAAATGGCATTTGAAATAATTGCACCCCAGATGTCATTACTTGAGTCACTAAGTTGTATGACAATTTTTAGAAGGTAATAGCTCACACGTGAAATAAATAATGCTTAATCCTATAAGCTGTATTTTCTGCAAGATCTGGGTCTACACTCTTGAAACTGCTCTCCCTGGTTTAGAATTATACCTAAACAAATAAACAAACAAAAACAGAAAGTGGAAACATTACCTATTTAGCATGTTTCATTGTAGATTAAACATTTTATTCCCTGTTTCCTGGTGATTATATATAATCAAAAAGCACAGAGGAATGTACATAAAAGCACAATGAAGTAATAATCATGTGAACAGTCTTATTTTAACTCACCGCTGAGGGGAAGTTGCTTTTATTGAGATTAATTTGTGAAAGGGCTGATGAGAACATGACAGAGTAAGACAGAAGGGAACGTGTTCTTTCAAATTGCTCTGCTCAGAAAACATAGTTAATGAAATACATCTAATTGCACAAATGCTTCAGAAGGCATTATTACTGAGTACGTTTTAAAGGTTATCCTCTCATGGAACAGCTATTTCTTTGGGGGAAAAACTCTCCTATTTTTCAGAACCTATGCTGGAGTCAGATGGGCTCAGCTCAGTGTTCTATGACAAGGCCTAGCTTAGTAGCAATAATGTTCCAGGGCTGAGCTCAGACTTTTTCTTGTAGGCATCAGCTTTAGCACCATGCTGCATCTCACATGTATGGATTCCACAGAACAAAGACAAGTTTGGAAATGCTGACTCTGCCAATTAGATGGTTTATTTGTTTAAAAGCAATTTAGGGGACATCTACTACACACAGGGTGTTGAGCTGGATGCTAGGGGCATGCACATTATAAGCACATTAACACTCAATGAAAGCTTACTCCACATTAGACACTGCGCTAAGCACTTGTAGTACATCAGTGAATCTTGACAACAACTCTATGAGGTTGGTGCCATTATTATCAGTATTTTTAGATCAGGTAAAAAACTAAGTCTTACACTAACACATCTAGAATGTATATAGTGGCTTAAGTGTTCAGAAGGAAAACAAAGCATGGGAGGAGAGTAGAAAGTGCTGGGGTGATTATGGCAATTTCAAATGGGGTAGCTAGGGAAGGCTTTACTAAAAAGTAAAGTAAATAAAGACCTAAAAAAAAATCGAGGAAAAAGCCACAGCGATATCTGAAGGAAAGGCATTGTAGGCAGAGAAAAGAATGCATAAACGCAAAGGCCTTGAGGTGGGAAAATGTGAAAGGCACAGTAAGGAGGTCTTGCAGCTGGAGAGGAGAAGTCAAGTCATAGGAAATCCATGAAAGCAGGAGGAGTGGGGCCGTGTAGATTGTTGAAGGACTGCTTTTACTCTAAGTGACAGGGGAGGTCCTTGGAGCATTTTCAGCAGAGGAGGATCATGATCTGAGGATGGCAGAATCACTGGCTGCTATGTTGATGTTAGAAACAAATGCTTGTTCCTTAGTGCCAAAAAGAACTAGCAGTCAGACAAAAATTTTCTCAGAAAGGCAATTTTACTTTCTTTAGAAAGGGTGCTTCTCAGAAGGCTGACTGTCATGAGAGCACATCAAACAAAGAAAGGTAGAAGTTTTTATCTCTGACACATTGGGTCCTTACTGCTGTGTCCTGTCTCCATTGACTGTAGCTGGACTGCACAATCTAGACTGATCCTGATTGCCTAAAAAGTTAAAATCTTCCTAAATAGGTAAATGGGTGAAGGAGAACAAAGAAAGCAAGGGGGCTGTTTATGGGAAACTAGGAGAATAATAACATTTCCAAATAAGGAAGAGGCATAGGCTGTAAGCTGGGAAATGCCTGGGCATGTTTGGACATGTCTGAGCAGGCTACAGGCCAGAACAAGTAACTTGGCTAAAGAAGAAGGACACAGAATGTACTTATTCCCTTAGAGGGGAATAAGTATTTATTAGCTGTATTTAACAGCTACATAGAGCTTAACAAAGAGTTATTAGCAAAAAGCAAAGAAGCTTGATGAAAGCTAGTTTTTAAAAGAAACTATTATTTCTAATACTTATTATTTATTCTTTAACAAAAAGGGACACTTTCAAGAGGAACCTTTTACTTTTCACATTGAGAATACAGTCGTCCCTCACTATCTGTGGGGGACTGGTTCCAGGATCCCCCTTGGATAACAGAATCCACGGATACTCAACCCTTTATATAAAATGCGTAGTAGGAACATGCAGTGTTTGATTTTCTGTTCTTGCGTCAGTTTGCTGAGAATGACGGTTTCCAGGTTCATCCTTGACCCTACAAAGGACACAAACTCATTGTTTTTTTATGAATGCATAGTATTCCATGTTGTATATGTGCCATATTTTCCCTGTCCAATCTCACTCATAGGCAGGTATTGAACAGTAAGAACACAGGGACACGGGGAGGGGAGCATCACATGCTAGGGTCTGTGGGGGGGAACTAGGGGAGGGACAGCAGGGGGTGGGGAGTTGGGGAGGGATAACGAGAAATGCCAGATACAGGTGATGGGGAGGAAGGCAGCAAACCACATTGCCATGTATGTACCTATACAACAATCTTGCATGTTCTTCACATGTACCCCAAAACCTAAAACGCAATAAAATATATTTTTTAAAAATGCGTAGTATTTGCAAGTAACATACACACATCCTTCTTTATACTTTACATCATCTGTAGATGACTTATAATACCTAATACAATGTAAATGCTGTGTAAATAATCCTTATGTTTTATTTTTTAGGGTATAAAGACCGGGAAATAAAATCTGCACATGTTCAGCACTGGTGCAACTATCCATTTTTCCCCCAATATTTTCCCTTTGGCATTTGGTTGAATCTGCCCATGCAGGGAGGATGGGCTGACTGTAGACTGAAAGGCAGCAAAGGAGAAGCGAAGAGACTAGTTAGGAAGCCATTGTCATCAACCAGGCAAAAGTGATGCAGGTCTGTCCGAGGCTGGCAGCAGTGGCTGTGTAAAGAAAAGGCTAGATTCTGGATATATCTAATCTTAAAGGTGGAAGCAGCAGGATTTGTCACGGATGATATGTGGAGGATCAGAGCAAGACTGGGGTCAAAGATGGCCCCAGGCCTTCGATCTGGCAACTGGAAGCATGGAGTAGTCTTACTGATGTGGAGAGGACAAAGCGGAGCAACCTTGGAAGCCCACGTTGGGGCATTTAAGTTTTAAATACCCATTAGACAACCAAAGGGAAACGTCAGAGGTGAACAGTCCTGAGATAAAGAGACAGAGCAGAGCTAGAAATAACATTTGAGTGTCATTTGCATAGAGATGGCATTTAAATCCAAGGGAATGAAAGAGACCACCAGAGAGCTGAGTGCAGAGAAGAGAAGATGCCCAAAGGCTGAGTCTTAGGTCACGTCATGTTTCAAGATTGGAAGATGAAGAGGAACCAGCAAAGAGGATGAGCTAGCAGCTACGGAGATGGAAGGAAAACCACAGCAGTTCAGACCACTGACCTGGGAGCCAACTAGCCCAGAGAAAAATAACATTATTCCAGCTCTGCTACTTCAGTGGTGTTTTGAAATAAAATGAGAAGACAAATGTGAAATTTTTTGATAAAGTTAAAAATCCTTCTATGTCTCCAAGATTCTCATGAACTTCCCAAGTGCCTACGCAAACTATTGATTTTTTAAAAAAATAAATGTATACACATTTATTACATTGATTTAAAATGTATGAGTTTAAACAAATCAATCAACCAAAACATATAAAGTAGAGGTCTACAAATAATAATACATTTCAAAATTCTCAAGTTATAAAGCCCACCAAGATTCTTAAGCACTGTTGAGTTTCCCTGCATCCTCCAGCCATTTGATTAATCTTTTGGTGCCTGTGGCAACTCACAAAGAGAAATATTTGCCTTTCATGGTCAGTATCATCTCAGGATTTAACCTACTGTGTGCCTACCAGCTCTGCAGAATTAGAAACCAAGAATGAGACTGCATACCCATTACTCCTTATGACAGTGACGTCCTGAATCCAGTGACTCCTAACCTTGCATGATAGCTTTCATATATTTAATACTTCTATTTTTAGAATGATATTTATGTTCATTGAACTTAGAACTTATTCTAAGAGTTCTTAGGTAATGATGACGACAGATGTTCATTCACTTATTCCACAAAAATGCTGGAGAGGCAGCCTATGGCAGCTGTTCAGAGAATGGACTCCAGAGTCACTTAACAGTTTCTCCATATATAAAATAGAGACAAACATAGGACTTACCTCATAGGCTTGCTGCAAGGATTAAATGAGTTAATATTCATAAAGCCTTCAGGATGGTGTCTGGCAACATGGTTAGTGCTCTAGGAGGGCTCACTACATAAGAGGAAATATTTAGTGGATGCCCACTGTGTACTTGATACTGTCCTAAGCACTGAAGATATAGTGGAAAACAAGACCCATACATGGGAAGGAGGGGACAGAAAATAGACAAGGAAATAAATGAGATAATCCTAGAATGTGTTAAGTGTTAAACAAAAACTTGTAACAGAGAATGATTAGGAGTGGAGAGAGGTGGAGAAAGGCCTTTCTCTGAGAAGGGGCAATTTGAACTGAGACCAGAGCACCCAAAAGGCACCAGGCATGTGAGGACCCAGAGTTAGAAGATTCTCAGCAGAGGAAACCACAAAAGCAAAGAGATACAGCCATGAAGCCAAAATAGCCCACTTGATTTCAGAAAATAAACCATCCAATTTAATGTGGGGTAAGCATATGAGTCAGACAGGCAGAGCCAAATTAAGCCATTCAGGAATCAGGCAGGGAACACATCCAGGCGGGACCTCTTCATCTTCACACTTGATGCCACGATGTAAGGATACATTTAAATTCCAAAGGAATTAATCCGCAAATTGTAATGGCAGCATTCAGGAGTAGGCCCTTTCTTTCACTGACTTACCCCTCTCCTCATTAATATTTCATATAATCTTCTTTATACTGTCTTGGAAGCAAGCAGGACAATGAACAGGGAATATTTCTCCCTATATGAAATGTTCTTCTACGCTATTTTGTCATACCAGGTGACAACCACCTGGGCTACTGCCAAATCTACTGAAATACCTTTCATATATTTAATACTTCTATTTTTAGAATATATGAAAGGGTCCATTCTCATCAGGTTATTTTCATAAGCAAATAAATACATCATAAATGACCAATGCTAGATTTTCTCTAAAGGAAAAAATATTGTTTATCTTTAGCCCTGGTCCCAGTCGGTATTTTGCCCACTTATTTTTTCTTATTTTGCCCACTTAAACCTGCTGCTTCTTTTCTGCCATTATTGAAGAAATGACATGAATTCAGACAAAGGGATTACCTGGTTCAATCTTGTCTGAGACAGTCCTCAAATGGTCAGTTAACAGCCACCTAGGATCACACAGCGAAGCAAGCTTGTCCCACCACTGCCTCCCCTGCCTTTCCTGCTGAGCCTGATGGATGAGCTTGTGCCTTCCTGGCATCCCAAGCCCTTTGCTTTGTTTCACTTTTGACAGCTATGGACCTTACAGAGAAGCCAACCAGGTTTGGAAACCAGTTTAGTCCTGACAGACCTGCACAGCGGGAACTCACCTCTATACACAGGGATCTGGGGCAGTGCCTGCCTGGGCACTAGAAAGTCAGCCCAAATTCCCAGAGAGCCCTAAGGACATCCAGTCTAAACAGATATATCAATGTGCTCGCTAAATAAAGCTGGCTCTCCCAATACAATTACAGGCGGCTGATTTATTATTCCAAATTTTGGTGCATGGCAGGGTTAGTGTTTTTTGTGCCAGTTTAAGGTATTGGGCCAAAAGATGAAATATCAAGTTAATATGATTGGTTCCAAGAATAGATGTGCACAGAAAGCTCCTGTATATGCCAATGTATATGCAGGGATTACACCACGTGGCAAAGCCCTTTTGCGAAGGAAATTACAACTCTTCATATATTCAGAATGATTTAATAGCTGGCAAGCTACTGCCAATCACCTGGGCTAGTGCCAAATCTACTGAAATATCTTAAAGGGTCCATCCTCATTAGGTTATTTTCATAAGTAAATACACCATAAATGACAAATGCTAGGCTTTCTCTAAAGGAAACAAATCAATCATTTATCTCTAGCCCTGCTCTCAATTGGTATAAACATGTTAAACCCCATATGGGAAAGGAACACTTTATAAGAAATTGTGGAAGGCCATACAAGATCATGGCCCAAGGACACTGGCTCTGGAGTAGCAGAGACCAGGATTAGAATCACAGCTCCTTCACCGGACAGCTCTGCATTCTTCATCAAGTTTCATAACTTCTACAAACTCAACTACCTCATTTGAGAAATGGGAATAATAGGTTGTTACAGGGAGTAAGTGGTTCTAGCTTAGTTACCTGATACAGAAAGGCATTCAATAAATCAGTGTTTCTCAACATGGCAGGGGTCTGGTGATACTTCTAGATTTGGAAGTTCTCTATGGAACATTTTTACATTTACGTTTACCTTTCAATCAATTTAAAAATTAATATAGCCATATTCTGCAACAGCTGAAAGATCCATTTGGATTCAATTTGGGAACTCAATTCGTAATCCGTGTTTATGATTACATTGGTACCAGATGGTACTATTGAAGTGTCATGAGCTAGAGAAAATCGAAAGAAACCAGAGCTGATACAAAGGAAGTGTTTATGCCAAGTGAAGGCCCAGGATGCCTTCAGGTTGTGCGCATGAAGATTCTAAGAGTTTAGAACAGAGAAAAGCGGTAGAGGAACTGAGTGAGCTCACAGCATTGATCCCACTGGCACCAAGAAGTCCACACGCCTGCACCATAGCAATGACCAACAGTTAAATTCACTAAACAATGCTTATCACGTCATCAATATAATTTTGAATCTTATTGGTTTTGTTTTCTTATTTTTAACATGTAAACTTGTTTCAGTGTTGTGGTTTTCAAGTAATAAAGGATCTGTTTTTAGGCCTTATAAAAAAGGAGAGACAGATATATAACATATAGATGTACATCTTCATGTTATAAAGTACTTGTTTTAGGTCCTGTAAATTTAAGTAAAAATAAAAACAATTCTTAACAGTAGTAAGTTCATGCAGATTTTTTTTCTATAGAATGAGTTCATAGATTATTCAATTTTTAGAAACCCAGGAACAACTGGTCCCTGTTAGTATCATTATTATAAATAAGGATATTCCTTAATAATTCCTAATGCAAAGAATGGTCACATTATTTTGAGTGAAAAAGCAAGCTATAATATTTATATATACATTATGATTAACACTGTTGAAAAATTATGTCCAGGAAAAATGACATCAATATAAAGGAATATACTGAATAATAATTGTTACACTTAGGTGATACAACTGAGTGGGTTTTTCTTCTATCTTAAAATATTTTAACTTGGCTTTAACAGACACGAATTTTATAATTCTAAAACATATGTCTAGGGCGTAAGCAGAGGGAGAGTGTAACTTGCAACTGAACAGAGCCGATTTCAGACATGCAACTGCCGGGCTGGGAAAGCCCTGACTTCCCAGCACTCACATCTCCCCTGGTTTCAAGAGCCTTCTGCCCTGTACACTTCAGATTTCGAAACACTCCCCTGGGACCTCCAACAGATGTGATTTATAAGGCAAGTTTCTCTCTTAAAACACCTTTCTGGGAACTCTAATTCTTGTTAGTAGTGGGGAGTTCCAGGAACGCTCTGTGAGGCAGTGACGGTGGTCACCCCTGTGGTCTCCCCCCCGGCAGGTCTCCACAGCCACCCTTGGCAAATGGTGCAATGGGCCTCTGTTGGTTTTCTTGTCTCTCTAGCACAGCACCTTTTTTTGGCCGCCTCTGCCTTCTTTCTGGCATTCTTCCCCAAGCCTTAGTCATGGCACCACGCCCGTGCCAGACCTTCTGTGGCTGGGCTTCCGATGTTGTCTGCCACCCCTGAATACTTTCCTTGGATGATGTGATGGGAAACACCTACCTGTGCCAGCTGCACTCTTTAAGTGACTAAGGCCAATCTGGTTGCAAAAGACATATTACACACACACATGTATATATTATACATTATAGACACACAGACACACACATTTTAGTACTCAGCCTACCCTAAACCATTTAAATCTGGATCTTTGGAGGTGAGCCCTGGCATTGGCAGTTTTAAAAGTTCCCCAGGTGATTCTAATGTACAGCCAAGGCTGAGAACTGTCAGGTCAATTGCAGCATCCTGGAGGCCTAAGAATGCACACTCTGAAACCAATGACCTGGAATTAAATCCTGGCTCTCCCACAAACCTGCTAGCTGCATAACCTTGGGAAATTTAATTCACCCTGTCCCTCTGTTTCCTTATTGGTAGAGAAGATGCTGATAACAATATCTACCTCATAGTGTTGATGTGAGGATTAGATAAGACAATACATACTTAGACGAGCCTAGCACAGCCGGGCATGGTGGCTCACGCGTGTAATCCCAGCATTTTGGGAGGCCAAGGCAGGTGGAGCACCTGAGGTCAGGAGTTCAAGACCAGCCTGGCCAACATGGTGAAACCCCGTCTCTACTAAAAATATAAAAATTAGCCAGGTATGGTGGCAGGCACCTATAATCCCAGTTACTCAGTTATTCAGGAGGCTGAGGCAGAGGAATTGCTTGAACCTGGGACGCAGTGAGCTGAGATGGCACTACTGTTCTCCAGTGACAGAGTAAGACTGCATCTCAAAAAAAAAAAAAAAAAAAAAAAAAAAAAGCCTAGTACACAGCTCCACACAGGCTGGTTCCTCTCTCTTATTGGTAATTATTATTTCTCAGCATTGTATAGTCCCTGGTTCAGGAGGAACATCAGGGTGGCAGCTTCAGGAATACAGAGCAGGAGCTTTCCTCTCAGGGCAGACTTTAGGTTTCCCCTGAAACAAGATCCTATGAAAGATGTCCTATCCCAAACATGACTGTTGCAGGTGCTGTAGCTGAGGACACCTGGGGAGTGTCTGCTGCATCATCATCAGTGTGTGGATATCAGAAACACTTGCCTGGATCTCATCTAAGAGAGCCCAGGAGCTTTAACATGTGACTCTGACAGAAGCTTTGAATGTAATTACCGAAATCCATTTCTGCAGCTTGCTCACAGGTGGGCCTGGTTGTTGCAGGCCCACGGCAGCTGTCCGAAGCCTTTGGCACCCTCTTCCTGTCCCGGAGGGGGTTGTGGGACCCAGCAGGGTTGCTCCTACCTGGACCGGCTTTTCCTTTCCCTCCAGTTTACTAACTCTTGCTGTAGGATAAACACCCTCCCCCTTGCTCAATGTGCTGCACACCTGTCAGTGTTTGTTTTTCACTGACAGTGTTGATTTAGCGTTGGACCCAGCGGGGGATATGGTTACAGGGCTATGATAAGGGCTCAGAGCTGCTCTGTGTACAACAGGAAAATGCCAAGCTGGGTAACGAAAACTGAACCGCCCTGTGCTCTAATTACCAAAATTATGAAAGCACCACAAAAACAAAACAGAAAATAAACTCTCTCTTACCCACACTCAACCATCCCAGAAAGTAGTGTGGCATGTTGGAATTGGTACTACAGTCAGGGGCAGAGTCCTATTCATACTTTCAGCTCTTTCAATGCCTCGGTTTCCTCCTACGTTCTGTGAATACTTCCAGCTCTCTGCACCATGGAGGGAAGGGTTTGAATGTACTGATCTTTATGCTCCCTTCTGGTGCTCCACCCACTTGCCCATCGCACAGGCCAATGCACTGTCTCCCTGATGCACAACACATTCAATTACTGAGCACAAACCATGCAGCAGGCGTCATGGGAATTTCTGGGAGAGAAGGGAGATCTAAAGCAGGCACAGTCCCTGGGAGCAAGTGTGTAAACAAATAAGCACAACCAAAGGTTTCACAAACACACGCTGTATAGGGGTGGCTGTGTTTCACAAATAAGGATCAGGAATTTTTTATAAAGAAGGTGACTCTTGAGTGTTGAGTAATGAATAAGTACTTGCCAAGGCAGGGTTGGGGGGAAAGGGTGGTGTTAAAGGCAAAAGAAAGGTTCAACAAAGGCTGAGTTGCAACACAGCTTGGTGGGCTGGAGAATTGCAAGGACTTCAGAGAGTCAGGAGCCTAGATTGTGAAAGTGTGGAGGGGTGTGTGTGTGTGTGTGTGCACGTGTGTGTAAGAGAGAGAGAGAAGAGGAGGAGGAAATAAAGAAAAAGAGAAAGGACAACTGAGAGGAATGCTGTGGATACCGGAAAAGATGAGAAATAGCAGGAGCCAGATAAAAGATGTATGATAAAAAATGAGTTTAGAGTTTAGCCTACAAACATAGTGAATGCAATGACAGTTTTAAGCAGTTTTAAGAACGACACTGTCACATTTAGGGCCCATGGAAACTTCATGCAAAATAGTTATATATGGGAATGATTAAGAGATTAGGCTAGGTTCTTGTCTCATTTGTCACATTTTTTTTTACAGTGCTAGATAACAGATGTGCAAGCTCTGGTATAATCCTATTTCCTTGCTTACTTCTTAAGTGATAGTACCTGAAGCTTCAGGACATAAGTTTACAAGTTGCTGGCTTTAATCCTCAGGCTTCTTTTTGACACCTTTCCCATTTAGACAATGCCAATTAAGAAACTTCCAAAAAGCTTTCCAAGATTAATTCCATTGTATTCTTAACCACTCCTTTATCCTCCTTTCTCCAACTATCAGAGATTTTTCTTCTGCCTTTTTTTTTTTGCCTTGATTTTTATCTCACACACAGATATAAAATCATGAAAATTTCATAACTCTACAATTTCAGTAAAGGCCATTAACATCTAAATGACTTAAAATAACATTCCCACACACTTAGCACATGCCTGGCATAGAGCAGATGCACAATTAGAAGAAAATACGCAGGCTGTAGAGTCGGAACATACCGGGGTTTCACTCTGGCTAGGTCACTGTGTCATTAACGGATCCCAGCAAGTCATCTTACTCTGATCCTCGATATCTTCATCCGTAAAATGGAGCTAATAATATTGTTAAAGTATACATATACATTTTATATGCAAAATCCTGACCCTCAAACAGATATAAAATGAGCACATGCTAAAGATATTGTTCAACAGATAAATGTTAAGTTTGGTTGAACAGAGAAGTAAAAAGAAACACAAATTTACATGGAGTAAAGGAATGTTGAAATGACTTTACAAATAGGCAGAAACTGGCTTTTTCTATTGGGATGGTTAAGACATGGAGAATTAAATGTAATTCCATTCAGATACTATATATTTATGTATCTTACAGACAGGAATCATTTGCATGTAGGTTATCTATAGCCATCAAAGGTAATGAAAGGCACCAAGTCCCCCATAGAATCAGAATGAAATAAAGAAGAAAGAGGTGCGCTAAACAAGGCATGGTTTTTCATGAAAGCCGAACTGTTCTCTCTCATGCCTAGCTGGCATCCTATGGTTGCTGGGAGGATTTAAGCTCACATACATGCAGCACCTTCCTAGTCTTTAGAATGTACCCATGGCCCAGCAAGTAATAGTCTGGCTTTGTTACTATAATAGAACCTTACTTCTTGGGTAAGGTTTTACTCATCCAACCAGAATGTATATTCTCTCATTGCTATCATCTAATAGAGTGCAGTAGACTGTCCAGCACTGCTTGGTAGCAGGTTTTTGAATGATAAATTTATATTAAGGAAAATATTTTGATGAAATGTGGGATGGCTTTTTAAAACAATGATTAACCTTCTGAGTTAGAAGAGACAACAAGGGCAACTAAATGGCTGCTGTCATCGCACTCTCTTTCTGAAAGTCAGTGGGCCTTGGGTCCTATTACTGGAAAATAATGGTGGTTGAACATGATGCTGTTACTTTCCCTTCCCATGAGAGACCGGTGTGAGTTCAGCTTAAATGAGCATTTGCTTTGCTCTGCTTCTAAGTCCGTATTCAAACTCAATTCTCACTGATACCAGTCGGAGTTGCCCACTCTGCCTTCTATGACATCCCAGCAGCATTTTCTTCAAGGAACCAACATCAATTTATGATGTCATCATCGTTGCCAGCAGTTTGACAAAGACAAATGCAGAATAAGACAAAGAAACTTAAGTTTTTTGAACTCACTTCACTTCAAGTGATAAGGAAGCAAATACAGAAGGAGAACTTAGGAGAGTGAGGGAGTGTCTCTCCCTCTCTGTCTCTCTCCCTCATGTATATGTGTGTGTGTGCATGTGCACATGATTAAACAGCAAGATGCAAAACAGCTACCCAAAATTTAAAATGATCTTCCTTGAATAAAGCTGACATAATTTTTCTGGTGGGAAATAGAGACATTGGGGTGAGACAGGAACAACAAATTGGGTGTACACTGGAACTGTCTCTCGTTTTACTGGTTTGGACACAAAAGTGGTTCTACTTGTCTGTTCCTTCCTTTTTTCTTTTGGAAGGCCTTTAATTTTAGAATTGAACAAAAAAGAATCCAATTTTACTTTATAGTAGACTTGGCTTCTAATAACTTCAAAAGCTAGGGAAAGACAGAAAAAGTGCTTTTGATTTTCTAAGCTGGACCGAATTTCTGGAGCCCTAACCCTCTTGCACCCCTTTGGGCATCCTACTTGGTACCTGGGAAAATGCTGGCCTACAGACAGACTTAACTTATTCCACCCTAACTCCCATAGTTGCTCTTGACTTTTTTGTGCATTGAAAGAGCTCTTTTGACTGGAGAGGAAAATGCTGTGAGGACAAGCATGGGTTGAGGTGGTAGCAAAGGAGTATCTTTGGTTAGAAAGCAAACCCCAGCTGTGGGTAAAGGCAGGACTAGCCTTTTCATTTAGGGGATTTCTACAATTATGTTATAAGTTCCTGAGAAAGGCCCATTCTGCCAAGAATAACTCTGCTTTGCCAGAGGATGGCAGAAATTCCACAATTTTTAGTTCAGTGACTCAAGCATCTGTTAATTTGCAAAGGTGCGTGTGTTCAACCTTCCTCAAGGCAGAAATGATCATCTCATCTAGCGATTTTCTAATATAGCAATTATAGATGCCTTTGATAACCTGAAGAATTCTATATCCCAGAAAAACGCACACATGCACATTACGAGTTGAACTTTTCTCCTATTGCAAACAACAGAAGCCAACTCTAATTTAAGCAAAGGGGGGATTTAATGGAAGAAAATTGAGTAGGAGAGGAAATGGAGCTGCTTTGGGCACTGGACAGCAGGAACTAGTTCCTAGTGGGCACAACTTCTTTATGTGCTGTCAGTGAAATGAATCTGACCAAGCTAAGTTCTCCTCTGGCTGTTAGACCATCAAGATTTCCCCAGAGGAACTCTGTATGGCTCAGCTTAGACCCCTAGACCCTCCTTGGCTAAGAACGTAAGGCTTGTTGGCTGACATGCCACCAAGATAGAATAAGATATGGAGAGGAGCCAGCCCCTGATGAGAAATCAGGGTCCTGGCATTACCAGGAGAGAAGGAAATGATGCCAGGCAGGCAAAAACAATAAATGCCCAATCAACACACTCACTCACTCAGAATTCTGCATATTAGGTAAGCATATTAGGGAATCAGAAACCCCAGCTCTAAACACTGGGGTGGAAAAGCCCCTGATTAGCTACACCCTATAATCAATATTTAAATGCTCTATACAACATACCATATTTCCTGAGAATATGCTTGTTATTAGAAAATTTGGAGTTAAGGAGAAATTAGGGAACCTAACAGGAAAAAAAAATGAAGATGAAGATACCAAGAAGTGCCAGAAAGCTAATAAAGAAGGTAGGGACAGTAAAATCATGGCTTTCCCATGCATGACCCTAGATTAATGAATCTCTGTGGAAAGGTGTATCTACTCTTATCCATGTCAGAGGCTCTGATACCAGTTTTCTGCTGGATATGCATGAGGCCCCCTGGCATTCCAGTCCTAGAGAAGATGATTAACAGAGACCTTCTGCATGCAGAATAATGCCCCAGAGTGAGTGGTGCTATAGAACCATGCCTCTGGGCTTGGCTTCTGATTTCCTGGTATGCGTGTAGCACCCAGAGAAACCCATGATTGTGGGGAAGACAGAGTCTCTTCCCCATCTCAGCAAGATGTCACATGGATCAAGATCTGAAGTGACCTGGGAGGTATGCTCTGAGGACCAATGAACACACTGTGCATCCCTCCTCTACTACTAGTTGGAGCAAATGGCTACTGGGAGAAATGAGCTTTTATTGAATAACTTCCCATTTCAGACCTTTACAACTTGGTTCCTGAACAGGTGGTACAGATACCTTACGAGGCCCACTGTGAAATTCCCCTTGCCTACTTCTCTAGATGCATCTCAAGTGCCTCTCACTCTCACTCTCACACACTCATCTTTAGCCATATTGCCTCCTTTAAAACTCCTCGTCCTCCTAGAAACCTCAGAGGTTTGTTTTTGAGATGGAGTTTTGCTCTTGTTGTCCAGGCTGGAGTGCAATGGCATGATCTCAGCTTACCGCAACCTCCACCTCCTGGGTTGAAATGATTCCCCTGCCGTATGATTACAGGCATACGCCACCACGCCTGGCTAATTTTATATTTTTAGTAGAGATGGGGTTTCTCCATATTGGTCAGGCTGTTCTCAAACTCCCGACCTCAGGTGATCTGCCCATCTCTGCCTCCCAAAGGGCTGGGGTTACAGGCGTGAGCCACCACTCCTGGCCAGTCTCAGGGTTTTATCATGTATTATTCTCTCTGCCTGATGTGCCCTTCCCCAACTCTAGCTAACAACAACTTACTTCTTAGTCCCAGTGTATATTTTATTTCTCACAGAAATCATCACTGACTCAAATTAAATCAAGCCTCCACCCATTGGCCTATACTTGTTTTTCACTACACTTACCATAACTGTAAAGTATCTGTGTGCCTGTCTATTCTAGTCTCCGTCTCCCTGCCATGACAAATTCTGGAAGGGTGGAGGCTCCGTCTGTCTCATTTACTTTTGTAACCTGAGTGCCAGGCCCATGTTAAGTAATCATTATATGTATGTTGAATGAATGTTGTCAGCATTGTACAGAAGGAGAGGTGCTCTCAAGGATAAATAGTAGAAAGAAAGGGGTTAAGTTAGTAAATTTAGAGATTGATGAGCATGCCGACGTGTGTAGAGGTGGAAACAGATATAAAACAAAAGATGCTGACAGAATTGTAGAATATTGTTTCAACCTCAGGAGTGAAGGCAAGAGAGCCAAGAAAGTACATGGAATATGGCCAAAGACAGTCAAGGTTTTAGATAAAGCTGAGAGCTCATGTATCACTTTTGGTTGCCTTGGCAACAGAACCCTCATCTCTTGCTAATTATATTATAATATGATAAAGCAAATACAAATAAGTTAACACCTTATCAAAAATGGAGCCACAAATGGTCTGGTTAACGACACCTTTGAGGACAATGTAAGATGGAATCTTAGAAGGGGCTCTATGCTGCAAATAATGCACCCTAGAGCTTGAGTTACATATAAAAGGGTTAAACCAGGCCATGGAATTTGACAACCAAATCCAAAATGCATATGTGGAAGCACATAAGGCCATGATCAACTAAGATGGTTTTGAATAACAGAATAAGTGATGGGACTTGCCCTACATTTCAGTTATCTTTTAGCATCATTATACGGTGGAACAAACAAACACAAATCCCCAGTGGCATAGCACAATAAGCACCGATTTCGACTTGCGAGTGTAAGGTTGGCATTGCAGTTATGGCGTTCTGAATCGAGTGTGGCTATTTTGGCTGTGCTCACTCAAATGAGGAGCTGGTAGGTTGGGTGGGCACTGGCCGGCCTAGGACGGTCTTAGCATGGATTGGCTCCACCCTGCTTCGTGTGTTCTTTCAGCCTTCAGCATGCTAACCTGGGCTTATTCTCATGGTGGACGCAGGGTTCCAAAAGAGGTGGGAATATGTAGGGCCTTATCTACATATGGAGGCCTATGTCTGGAACAGGCACACTGTCATTTTTATCATATTCTTTGTAGCAAATTCAGTCCTAATTCAAAGGATGGAGAAAGAGACTCATCTTCTTTATAGTATGAGCTGTAAAGTTATATTGCTAAGGGCATAGATACAAGGAGGCCATTAATTTTATCTGTCAATGCAGTTAACCAATCATACCAGAAATCAATGTATTATAAAGCTATACTAACTAATCCAGTATGATATTGGTGTAGAAATAGATAAGCAGAATAAGGATATGGTATTATGACAAAAAAGAGACTCATATGATAATAAAATATCGTAATGACAGAGATAGGGTTGCAAAGTGTGGGGAAAATGGTAGACTATTTAACAAATGGTTCTATAACAAGAGGCTCTCCATATTGACGGGGTGGAGGGGGAAATCATTCCTTACCTCACATTGTGCACAAAAATCAATCTCAAGTTTATAAGATCTAAATGTAAAAGGCAAAACTTTAAACCTTTTAGAAGAAAATATACTAGAATATCTCTACAGCTTGAGTGGGAGGAAAGATTTCTCAAACAAGACACAAAAGGTATAAACTATAATTAAAATGTAGATAAATTCAATTAAATTATAATGTAAACCTTTTATGCAAAAAAATTCCAAAAAGTGAAAAGAAAAGCTTCAGTCTTCAGGAAGATATTTAAAAAGTAATTGAGAAAAGGTAGTATTGAGAACTAACAAAGAACTTTCAAAAGTTAATGAAGAAAAGATAATAGAAAAAAATAAACAAAAATAAATGTGCAAAGAAGAGGAAATCCACAGAAGAGGAAATCTAAATGGCCAATAAGCATATAATATAATGATCAATCTTATTAGTTAGTTGTTGGGCAAATGCATATTAAAACCATAATAGGCTGGGCATGGTGGCTAATGCCTGTAATCCCAGCACACTGTGAGGCTGTTATAGTGAACCCCAAGTTTCTCGAAAAAGAATCAGTATGTCAGTTATGTTCAGCTCTCTTATTCTTTAATACTCTATTTTAAAATTTAACTTCCCTGTAATTCCAGTAAACAACCTTCTCCATTGGTTCTAATCAGTAGTTCACATCTGCTCCCCCTCTCCCTGGCTCCATCCAGATTCATCCCGGTCACCTGATCACCCCTGGCTACCTGATCTACCTGCTCTGACACGCCTGTAACTGTCCTTCCCACCGAAACACTCACCCTGCTACTCCAGCTCGGACCCTTGCTCTTTTTAAAATAGCCAATCAGGATTAGTTGAGGTTGTGCTGTCTAACCCTAGCCAATAGGGGACGACACAGCAGTAGTGACGACAGCATAAGTACGCCTTCTCGCTCTTGTCCAAGCATGTGACCACCATTGTTCCATCCATACGCCACACCCTTATATAGAAGTAAACTGCCTTGCTGAAAGGACTTATCTTCGAATGCTATTTCTTTTGCAGCATCGAAATTTTACTTATAACAAAGCAGAGCTGGGCGGATCATTTGAGGTCAGGAGTTCGAGACCAGCCTGGCCAACATGGTGAAATCCCTGTCTCTACTAAAAATACAAAAATTAGCTGGGCATGGTGGTGGGAGGCTGAGGCAGGAGAATCCCAGCTACTTGGGAGGCTGAGGCAGGAGAATCGCTGGAACCTGGGAGATGGAGGCTGCAGTGAGCTGAGATCACATGACTGCACTCCAGCCTGGGCAACAAACTGAGATTTCATCTCAAAAACAAAAGCCATAATAAAGTATAATTTCATATCTATTAATTTGCCAAAGACTATGCAGGTTGGCAATATCAAGAGTAAATGTGGAGCCACTGGAACTCTCATACACAGTGGGTAAGAATTGAAATGAGCATAATTACTTTGGAGAATAATTTGGCAATATCTAGGAAAGCTGAATATGCACGTACCCTATAACCTAGCAATTCCATGTCTATATCTTAGAGAAAGTGTCACATACTTTTCTCAATTCATGCATGGGAGTATGCATTGCAATGTTATTTGTAATAGAAAAATGGTAAACATCCTAAATGTCTATATATAAGTATGGATGAATAATATTTGCATAGTCATACAAGGGAATATTACACTACAGTAAAAATGAATGAACTAGAGGTAACATAGCCATACACGAAAAGCACAGTATAATGTTGGATAAAAAGCAAGTTATAGAAGATATATACAATACAATAACAGTTTAAGACATATTAAACCACACTATATTGCTTAAGAATATAGTAAAAGCATAAAGATATACGTAGAATGATAAAGTAAAAATTCAAGCTAATACTGCAAATCACCTCTGGGGAGAAGGTCAGGTTATAAAGAAGAGCAGGTAATTGGAAAAGGTCTGCAGGAGGCCTCAACTGTATCCATAATGTTATATTTCTTAAGCTGGGTAATGTAACATAAGTGCTTTTTTGATATTAGCCTCCACATGCTATTTGTATGTCTGATGGTTAATTTTTAAAAATAAGTGAATATTTAAGAGTCTTCCTATGAAAAAGAAAGAAACAATGGGGCTGAAAGGACCTAAACTCTTATCTATAGGCATCTCTGGGTCTGCTTACTCCAGCTCCTCTCTCTAAACCACAGAACTTGTTTGGAAATATTAGCGATAAATAGGAATAAACGAATAGGTAAATAAGTTTGAGGAATTCTGGGTAAAATAAAGCTAAATATGCGCTCTTTTCTGCAATACTTGTCAGAGTCTTTGCAATGCTAATGGCACTGTGAATCTCTGAATGGGAGAGAGAATCAGCAGCGTTTCCCTCTTTAAGTCGAGAACCATTTTTTCATGCAGCATCTCAGGGCAAGGGTTTTCCATGAAATACCTTTTGGAAAATGTGCTGCCCCCACATGTTTCATTTTCCTGTCACCAGCCTCTATCCCCATGTCTCATCCTGCCCACAAATTCCACTCCCTTATCAAGACCGATGTCTTTGTCAATCCGTCTCCATCTTTCCACAAGCATAGCTTTCCCAGGCCTTTGTCTTTCACGAAGGCAACATGGCGCTGTGAAAAGAGCACTTAGCTAGAAATCTGTGAGCAATCCTGGCCTCAGTGCTTCTCAACTGGGGCACCCAGGGTGGGTTTTATTTAACTTCTCTGTACGTTGATTTCTGTCTACAAAGTGAGAGAAGAATCATTTACCCCATAGGAGACTTGTGAGAATTGAGTTCATACTTCTATAGTGTAAGGTCTGACAGCACTGTGGACAGCACGGCGACCCTGTGACCCACATGTACACCTTCTGGAATTAGAAAACCTGAAGTACCTAGAAGGAAGAATGATCAATCCATGTAGCGCCTAACTAACCTGAGACATTCTTCTATTGTTTCTTATTCTGGCCTCAACAGACAAGGCCATTGGACTTTGTAACCGACCTTGGCCAACCTTGTGTCTCCACACCCTACGACCCCCTCTCTCAGCTTGCAAAAAACCACCCTGAAGTTACTTCTGTAACTTTCCACTGTTTACCCCAAACCTATAAAACCAACTCCTATCCCTCTGCTCTCCACCGACTCCCTTTTCGGGCTCAGCGCGCCCATACCCAGGTGAATAAACAGCCATGTTGCTCACACAAAGCCTGTTTGGGGGTCTCTTCGTTCAGAGTGTGCGTTTTAACATATAGTGCTTGATACTTTTTATGAACTTACAAAGTGTTGACTAGATTTATATAGTAGGAAGAAAATAATAGTTTCCTATCTCAAGAGTCTGCTTTTAGAGACTCCATTAACTTCCCAGGGCTGCCACAACAAACTGAGTGGCTTAAGCAACAGGAATGTATTTTTCTCACAGCTCTGGAGGCTGGAAATCTGCAATCGGGGCTGGTCCCTCTGAGGGCTGTGAGGGAAAATGTTCCCAGCCTTCCCGCCGGCTTCTGGAGGCTTGTTGGCAGCCCTTGGTGTTCCTTGACTTCCACCACCCAATCTCTGTCTTCATCTCCGCATGGCGTTCTCCCTGCATGTCTGTCTCCAAATTTCCCTTTTTTTAAAAAAAAATAAAAGAACTGCAGTTCTGTTGGATTTGGGGCCCACCCTACTCCAGTATGGCCGCATCTTCACTAATTCAGTCTGCAACAACTCTGTTTCTAAGTAAGGCCACACACATTCCAAGGTGCTAGGGGTGAAGACTTCAACATGTGAACTTTCAGGGGACACAATTCAGCCGGTAACAAAGACCAATTGAAATAACATCTATGAAAATGCTGTTAGATTCTTGGCCAGGCATGGTGGCTCATGCCTGTAATACCAGCACTTTGGGAGGCCGAGGCGGGTAGATCACGAGGTTAACAGATCGAGATATCCTGGCCAAGATGGTGAAAACCTATCTCTACTAAAAATACAAAAATTATATGGGCGTGGTGGCACACGCCTGTAATCCCAGCTACTCGGGAGGCTGAGGTGGAAGAATCACTTGAACCCAGGAGGCAGAGGTTGCAGTGAGCCGAGATTGCACCACTGCGCTCCAGCCTGGAGGCAGAGCAAGAGTCTGTCTCAAAAAAAAAAAAAAAAAAGAAAAGAAAGAAAGTGCTGTTAGATCCTTGTAAAGAGTTACAGAATGTAAGATTCTGGTTTTGTCACAAATGACCACATCTTAAAGCATCTAGTAACAGACTTCATTGGAGCATACAATCAGAGCTTGCCTTTGTGCACCTGAGAGAGCTTTTTGGAACAATATTGAGCAGGGTTTGTCCAGGGACTCTTTAAAGTGTGTGCTGTTTGGTTCTAAATCTATTGCCAGTAATTGATTGTTTTACCTCAACTAACAGAGAAAAGTCCATCTTGTTAAAAATTACTCAATACATGGGGTTTGCATACCAAAGGAGATACTGCAGTATGCAGAGAGATTAAATAATTTCTTGGAGGCAAGGGCTCCATGAAATTTCTCAAATTAGCTGGGCCATTCCACAGTGAAACTAAATGATGAATCCAGCTATCCTCGGGTGCAGGCTTGTGTTATGACCACTGGCCCCTAAGGCACATGCTTTCTTCAGGGAATGCTTTAACTACAATGATTCCCTAGAGAATAATTCAGAATGACATGAGGCCACTTTGAACCTAGCAAGGCTGTTCAAATCAAAATGATTTTGTGGTTAAGGTGAAGCAGTATGTACCACAGTAGTAAAAAGCGTGAACTCTGACGTCCAGCTTCCTCGTTTTACATCCTAATTCTACCTGCAGGATCTTGGGCAAGAGACTTCAGCAACCTTCACCCAATAACCCGACTCACCTGATGTGGCTGCTATCAAGACTGAATGAGATAATCCATGAAACAGAACAGTGTCTGACACACAGACTGCATTCAAACAAATGGTGGTTGTTATTGGCCCTCAGAAAGATCACTTTGAGATAACCGCTTCCTTTTAAATTGTGAAAAATAAAAACAGTTATCCCATCTAACTCAGTCACTTCCAATTTTATATATTCTAGTTCCTGTGGATACCTGGAATACGAATGTAATTTTGTACTCTGCCATTTGAATGTTGGCAGTTCTTATGTTCCCAAGCAGTTGTTCTTAACAGCTGTATTAAATTCAGTTGAATTAATATACTGTGTTAGGTCATTCTTGCATTGCTATAAAGGAATACCTGAGACAGGGTAATTTATAAGAAAAGAGATTTAATTGGCTCATGGTTCTGCAGGCGATACAGAAAGCACGATGGCATCTGCTTCTGGGGAGACCAGAGGAAGTTTCCAATCAGGGCAGAAGGCAGAGGAGGGGCAGACACATCACATGGCAAGAACGGAGCAAGAGACAGAGAGAGCGGTGGGAGGTGCCACACACTGTTAAATGACCAAATCTTGAGAGACCTCAAAGTGAGAGCTCACTTATCACCAAGGGGATGGCCCAAACCATTCATGAGGGATCCGTCCCCATGATGCAAACACCTCCCACTAGGCCCAACCTCCAACACTGGGGTTACATGTCAACATTAGATTTGGGCAAGGACATACATTCAAATTATACCATATACCAAATTTTACCTAACAGTTCTCCTACGGTTTGATATCTAGATTTTGGGGATTCTTTATTTGAGGTACCACTGATTAATATCACTTTGTATAGGCTAATTAATATCACTTTTTATAAGCTAATATCACTTTGTATAAGCTAATACCACTTTTCTCATTAAGACCAATAGACCACGACAATCTTTTTTAAACTTCTGCCTAAGTGTCTTTGCTTCGGTTTAGCCCTCTTCCACTGTTGTTTTGACCTAAATTACCTTCCTTATCATCTACTTCCCTATATCTCTGTTCCCAAAGTCTAGATAAAAAGCCAAATCTCCATTACTGTTTCTTATTCTCCCTTTGCAGATTCCAAGCTCCCTGTTCTGTCCCTTGCTATGTTGTGTCACCGTGGATCTATTTGTTACTCTATACAACGCACCCTACCATAGAGCTCACAAGCTCCTTCTGGGGACATCAAACTCGGGAGACCACAAGAATAGCACCATTTGGCATCCCGTATGCTCCCCTTCCTACACTGGGTATGTTTGCAGAGTCTAAAAGAGAAACAAAGCATCTCTTTCTTTTCTTTGCCCAGCGAACTCCTGCTCATCCTTCATCACTAGGCTCAAATGTATCAACCTCTGTGAAACACTTTCATTTCCCAGGCAGGGCTCACTGCTCTATCCTACTATTCCCAGGGCACTTGCTACATATTTTAGTATCCTCAACAATGAACAAAGATTACACATTGAACATGCTCAAAAATGTGTTTGCAGATAAGTCAGTTATGGAAAAAGCTGTATATAAGAAGCTGGAAACCGCTTCAGTTGCTCGTTTTGACAGGATTGAATGAGATTATAGCAAAGGCTTGAGAGTCGGACACTTTGATTTGAATATTATCTCTACAGTGTGCTTATTAGGGAACCTTGGGAAATATAAGCCAAGCTTTCTGAGTCTCAGCCTTGTTACCTGCCAAATGGGGTCATCTCTGTCACTGACTCCCATCAGAGGGCTGATGTGGACCAGATGGCATGATAAATGCAAAGCACACAAGTGTATGGTTTAAAGTAGTAGCGATTAAGGCTAGCAAAGAATTCAAGACCAGCCTGGGCAACATAGTAAGACCTTGTCTCTGCAAAAAAAATGTAAAAAAAAAATTAACCAAGTGTGGTGGTGCATGCCTATAGTTCTAGCTACTCAGAAGCCTGAGGCAAGAGGACTGATTGAGCCTAGGATATTGAGGCTGCAGTGAGCTGTGATCACACCACTCCAGTCTGGGTGACAGAGAGAGGCACCATGTCAAAAAAATAAAAAAATTTTTTAAAAAAAGGGACCAGCAATTAAGATCCTGAAAAGTCAAAATTGGCCAAAAGTATTATCTCCTGTTGAATTTTGTCAACCAACCCCAGGTTCCTACCTCTTAAAACATAAATGGGGGCAATACCATTAGCTTACTAGCAGCTAGAAGCCCATGATTTCAAGGAGTTTCCTGTGTAAGTATTAACGGGTATATTCTGCTTCAGTCTCTCTATATTTTTTGCCTGCTCTTTTCAAGGGTGTTCTACTTATCATAAAGCACTGCTGAAAGTATGCCTCACCCTGTCCTCCTCCAACTCTCGCCCATCTTCAGACCTTTCCCACAGCCACTCTGTGACCTGAGACTTATTCCATGGTCGCCTTTTCTTTGAGCTGAGAATTGTTTCTAGCCATCCCGCTAAGAAGTGTGAATTAAATGTGTGATCTGGAAGGGTTGATGCAGCAAGTCATGAATAACCATAGCTCATTGATTATAACTAATGACTAATCTAACAAAAGATGATTGACTCCAAAGGGTCACCAAGTGGCATTGTTATGAACAGGAGAGGAGGAAACAGAGAGGGGAGAAAATATAGATCCTGATGAGATTCCCAGAATGAGGCCCCAAGCAGCCAGAGGGTGGTATACTGTGTCCATCTCTTGGGAAAGAAAGGGAATACAATAAATGGGGGGAAAGGGAAGACAGGAGAAGAGTGGTAGCTTGAATCAAGTTCTGCCAGAGGCCAACCTTTCTGTGTGCAGTGACACTCGTTTGCAAGGTTGCTGAATGGGTTGCAGTCTCTGAATAGATAAGTGAGGGAAGACAAAGCTACCAGGGCCCAGCCAAGCTCACAGGCCTGGCTAGCACTGGGGCACCAGTGCTGTCTAGTACCAGGTATGCTTACTAGAGGCTGTCGAACCATCCAGGGGCGAGTAAATATGTGCTCACTGGCCTTAGAAAGACTCTTTCAAAACTTGAAGCTCTGCCTTTGATTTAGGTCCATAAAATATAAGAGATTATTAAAATGTAAAAGGTTGCTAAGGAATAAAACTAAAGCAATGCCAAAGAGCCTAATCTAAATGCAGACAAAAAATAAAATCACAGTTTTGTTTGCTTGGCCCAGACACCTGGAGCATCTTGAAAGAAGGCATATTTCTGCACCTGAATAATGTTAATCTTGGGTTTAGAAAGAGGTAGAGTGAATATGGAGAATTTTGAGACTGCTCAAAATCACTTCTGATTACACTTAGATATTCTAGGAAATCACTTGAATATTTATTTTAAAATTACATTGTGGAAAACATGATACTAGAAAATAATGATAACCACAGCTAACTTTATTATGATACCTTACAGCTGACACAAAGCTTTTCACATGGTAGATATTCACTGATCTCCAAATAATGTGCAAGTGTACAGTACTGCATAAGCCATGATTATCTCCCTTAAGGAGTTTACCATCCAGTAAGAGAAGAAAAGGACAAATACAATGTAATATAATACAAGTTGGATGATGATAAGGGCTGTAAATAAAGATAATAAATTATGATTGTCTAAAAGTAGGTTACATAAAGGGAGTATCGTTTAAAATGGACTTTGAACTTTTGATAGGTGGAGTTGTCAGATATTTTAAGCAAAGAAAAACATCATGTATGAGGGCAGGAAATAGAAAATTGCAGCACATGTTCAAAGAACAAGTAATGCAAGAAGGATAGATTGTGTGTTCAAAGAACAAGTAACGCAGGAAGGATAGCTTGTGGTAGACATCTGTTACTTTTGCTTACTCAGTATTCACTCTCTATTCTCTTTGTCATAGTAACTCTTTTCCTTTAGAGAAACCCATCTATTCTTAGTACCTGAAAAATAGAGTTGACCCCACTGCTGGATTCAGAGCGGGGCCTGTGATCATGGCTTGACCGATCACCACCTTCCACCTCCCTGGATGGAGTGATTCATTTAGAGCTGAGCACAGAACTCAAGTCAACCAATGTGACAAGACTAAATAGCAAGAATTTTGTTGGAATTTTAGGAAAGAGGCAATCTCTTTCCATGAGATCACTAGCTGTGAGGATAATGTAAACCTGGAATTTCTGAGTCTCTCTGAGGAAAGTGCTCACCACCAAGAGGGACCAGTGCATATATACACTTAGATGTTGCCATGATGGAGGAGACAACACATCACCCCAATGTTTAGCCAGTCCAAATTGCTTTCTGTCACTTGGAACCATAAAATTCATCAATCCATAGCTGAGGACAAATGGGAGAGACTTGAGTGCCCCATCAAGGAACTTCATTCTCTAGTCAACGAAAAGTAGAATCACAGGAGGTTTGGGGAAAGAAGTTAGAAGGCAGTGTCATAGGCAGGAAACTGGGTAAAAGATTTTTACAAAGGCAAGGACAATGGTAGGGACTGTGGCTCTTTGTGACTTCCCTTTGTGAGTTCATGGATTCATCATTGTCATCAATTTGGAAGCTTACTGTGCCATAGGCACTGTTCTAAGTACTGCACACACATTAACTCATTCTTCGATGCTCATGCCAACTCCATGAGAAAGGTTCAGTTACTCTCATTTAACACTCACACCAGCTCTATGAGGAAGATCCAGTTATTATGTCCATTTTACATAATTTTTTTTCATTTTTTCCTCTAGAATAAAATTCCATGCAAATAGCAGTTCACTATTTTATCTCCACCAGGAAGAATAGTTCCTGGAACGTTACAGATTCTCAAAAAATATATGTTTAGTGAAATGAATAAATGAGTGATTCAGGAAGCATGAAATGCTCCCACTAATGTGATCACTTGGGTAACCCAGAGGAGCATTACTTCCGTGTATAATTAATCGTCTATGTCAATGCAATGAGAATGCAATGAGATGCCCTAGTATTGGAGCTGGTAGCCTCAAGTGAGTAGGAAGTAGGTGGTATCTGCAAGGGTACCAGGGAGGCATGGGCACACAATTGAGGCACAAGCAGGTTAACAAATCTCTAATCTCTCACAACTAATCAAATGGCAGAACCAGGATTTCAACCCTGGGAGTCAGATCCCAGAGCCTGTCAGCAAAGAAGACAAGCACCAACATCATGAAGTCTTGCAAGCTCCAAATTTCCTTCTCCAGTGGCCCATCCCTTCTCCTCACTAACCTGGATGTCCGTATTTAGAATCACTGCTTTGACTTAGGAAAGGTAGTTGGGGGGTGTTGTTTCTAGAATGTCCCTGTTACATTGTTACTTGAGTAGGAGACTAGGGCCTGACCTTTTCCCATTGAAACATCAACAGAGCCTTAAAGGGCACAGGAAAATTTTAAAGAAAAAACTGTTGTGGAATTATAATATTGGGGCACTACACAGGGAAATACTGAATCTCCCCGGCATTAGAAAAAGGGTACTTGGTGTGGGGGTAAAGAAAGAAGGGGCACAGAGAGAATTTGTTTCCTAACATGAGTATCATGTCTCCTTCAAAATGTAGATCTCTGTCAAAATTCCCAAAAGCACATTCTTGCAATGCTGTGCATACTTCCATAAATGGCCCTTGCCTGTGTTGTTTCAGTCAGTCCTTGGATACAGCGAGATGAAGTCGAGCCTCCCAAGTACTGTCACTGTCAAGTTCCTTCTCTCTGCCAGACCTTCCCACAGCCCCAGATGGTGTAGCTTCTCCCTCCTTCTCATTTCCTGAGCAGGTGGGAGAAAGGAAAGAGTTAGAAAAGAGACAAGAAGCATAGAATTTGCCAGTACTAACCCTGGCTCTCACCCACCCATCCAGCATGGCTGATGCCAAACTGGCAGATTTGTAAGTGGTTGAAGTAGCCCCAGGCACATGCCTCCCTGGTGCCCCTGCAGGTACCACCTACTTCCTACCTACCTCAGGCTACCAGCTCCGATGGGGGTATCACTGCATTGACATAAATGATTAATTATACACAGAAGTAATGCTCCTCTGGGTTACCCAGGTGATCACATTAATGGGAGCATTTGAGGAGAGAATTTGAAGGAAGAGGCATCATGCTTCCCGAATCACTCATTTATTCATTTCATTAAACACATATTTATTGAGAACCTATGCTGTATCAGGCACTATTCTTTTCGTGGGGAGGGGTGGAGGGGACAGTGTCTTGCTCTGTCACTTAGGCTGGAATGCAGTGGCATGATCTCGGGTCACGGCAACCTCCACCTCCCTGGTTCAAGCAATTCTCCTGCCTCAGCCTCCCAAGTAGCTGGGATTACAGGCACATGCCATCATGCCTGGCTGACTTTTTTGTATTTTAGTAGAGACGGGGTTTCACCATGTTGACTAGGCTGGTTTCAAACTTCTGACCTCAAGTGATCCACCCGCCGCAGCCTCCCAAAGTGTTAGGATTACAAGCATGAGCCACCACGCCTGGCCACCAGGGACTATTCCTGGTGGTGGAGATAAAATAGTGAACTGCTATTTTCATGGAATTTTATTCTAGTGGAAAAAATGAACAATAAACAAAGTAATAAATATACAAGCTCATGACCTATGATAAAAAGTGCTATAAAGAAAATAAATCTGGATAAGGGTAGTTAAAGAGGAAGCAATTGCTAATTTAGGAAGAGTTGTCAGGGAAGTCTTCACTGAGGAAGTAGAGGCAGCAGCGAGCCAAGTGAAACTGGAGGGAACCTTATACCCCAGGTGAAGGGAAAAACAGGACACAATCATTCTTGGCATATTTGAGGATAAGAAAGACTGTGTGGCTGGAATAGAATGAACAAGCAAAAGAGTTACAGGGAATGAAGTTGGTGAAGGAACCATGGGCTATGTAAGAATTTTGTATTGTATGTATTTTTAGGATGATGGGAAGCTATTGGCAGATTTTTGTGCAAAAGAGTGATATGAAGTGATTTGTATTTTAAGAGGTGCTTAAGGCAGAAAGAATGAAAGAAGGCAAGTGAGGGAGCAAGAAGGCAAGTGAGGGAGCAAGGAGACCAGTTGGTTCAGGTGAGAGATGAAGGTGGCCTGGACCACAGTGATAGTGGTGGAGGTGGGAAAAGTGTGAAAGCTCTAGATAGATTTTGAAATTTAAAGTCTTCATCTTATTTTGTGTCTGTGTCAAGGAAACTTCTGGTGACTGTGTTACTTGCCATTGGCTCACCTGTGATGTCAGCCATGCAACTGAGACAGATAGTTCCCAGGAGCCCATCTTCACCTGGCTCTGTCTCCAACACTCAACTAGCCTCCTTGTCCCGCAGGCAGGCACCACCCAGGAGTACAGGCTGGAGGCATTATAATGCCAGGAGCAACCCTTGCCCAGCAGGGGACTGGAGCTAGAGGGCTAACTGTTCCAACCTCCTGTCTTTTGGGTGGAAGATTCTAGAAGGCATTCCATGTACTTCTGAGATCCAGCCTACATCAGTGACCTTGGACACACCCCCTCATGTTGACTTGTCCTCCTTCCCTTCTCACTCTCCCAACTCTCTCTCACTATCCTCACCCAATTCCTTGCCTGGGTCTCTGCTTTGAAGGAACTCAACAAAGACAGGGCATTTCCCACTCTATCTAATCCTTATTTCCCATAGTTCTCTGTTTATGCCCAAGGTTGTTGAGGGAAACTTCCAGGAGACACATTGAGGGAAAACATCCAGTCTATCATTTTCTTTCAAGGATCCATGAGGTTTACAACCAGAAACAGACCTTCCAACCCTCAAATTCTCCAGTGGGGATAGCTACCATCCATCTCCACTTTAAAGATCTACATCTATAGCCCAGCTTGTGAAAATTCAATTGAAAACCAATTGTTCATTAAGGGGAAAATAATCAGAGACCTCTTCCAGACAGGAGAATACAGGATACTGTAAACAAGGTATAGTCTCCAGATACATAGATGGCTTTGTAATGGACCTGAATGGACACATTGCAAAGTTTATAAACAATAAAAAGACAGAGATGCAGCTGAGTTATAATTCAGCTGGGCAATAATATACTCAATGCGACTTGGCAAGAATTGCTTAAAGTGCATTGGCTGATAGGTTCTGAACGTTCTTTATCAGAAATGATTGTAGATTAAAGACATACGAGACAAGTGAGTAATACGAAGCAGAAGAAATCCTTAAATCAAAATAGATATTTTAATAACTATGCTTTAAATAAATCCCCCTCTGAAGTCTTCTAAGGTTTAACAGCTGCAAATAAATATGACACTGGGAGAAACTAATCAAAAAGTTTAATAATGCAGGAAACAAAAGAGCAAAGAAGAAATGAAAACACCACATCTTCAGCCCCTTTAGGCTTCTAGCCTCCCTCCCTCTCTGGTACTACCACGCTCCCCAGCACCCCAACACCCTGCAGGTTGGGCAGCCTCCTAGCTGAGACCTGTGGAGCCGGACAGACTGGGTTTGAATCTCAGCTCTGTCATGGTTCATATCTGCGGACCTGGGCAAGTGTGTTAGCCTTCCAAGCCTCAGCGTTCACAGCTATGAAATTGGACTAAGCCACCTGATAGGGTTGTTGCAAAAGTTAAGTGGGCTAATACATATGAAGGCGGAGTAAATACTCAGTAAAATGTCAGCTATTGCTTTACTATCTTGCTAAAGGAGCATAAGAGAGCTAGAGGTAAAAAGAAAGAAAACAGACTGAAAGAACAGAGAATAGAAAGAAAAGGAGCCTTAGAGGCAACTGAAAGTTTGCTAAGTCACAGCGATACTCAGGCAGTGCACCCAGCCTGACTAGCCTGGGTTTAGATGGGTCGATGCTCCACCTAGTTAATAAATAGTGAATATCACTCCTGCGTTGGCTTTTGAATTATTCAACCACAGAGAATTCATAGGATGTAAATCTTTATAATCCTTTTAGAAATCAATATGGTAACACATGTCAAAGGCTATATTGCATATCTGTAAACACTGAATCCCACTCCTGGGAATTTATTCAAATACAATTGACCTTTGGACGACACAGCGGTTAAGGTTGATGACCCCCACATAGCCGAAGATCCATATAACTTTTATTCCCTTGGAAGCATAACTGTCACCAAACCATGTGTAACTCTTTTTTCTTAACTTTTATTTTAGGTTCAGGAGTACATGTACAGGTTTATTATATAGGTAAACTCATGTCATGGGGGTTTGTTGTACAGATTATTTAATCACCCAGGTATTAAGCCTAATACCCATTAGTTATTTTTCCTGTTCCTCTCCCTCCTCCTATCTCCTTCACCCACTGGTGAGCCCCAGTGTCTGTTATTCCCCTCTTAGTGTCCATGTGTTATCATTTAGCTCCACTTATAAGGCTATGCAGGCCGGGCGCAATGGCTCACGCCTGTAATCCCAGCACTTTGGGAGTCCAAGGTGGGCGGATCATGATGTCAGGATATTGAGACCATCTTGGCCATGGTGAAACCCCATCTCTACTAAAATACAAAAAATTAGCCAGGCATGGTGGTGCATGCCTGTAGTCCCAGCTACTCAGGAAGCTGAGGTAGGGGAATCTCTTGAATCCGGGAGACAGAGGTTGCAGTGAGCCAAGATCATGCCACTGCACTCCAATCTGGCGAAAGAGCAAGACTCCATCTTAAAAAAAAAAAAAAGACTATGCAGTATTTGGTTTTCTGTTTCTGCATTAGTTTGCTAAGGATGATGGCCTCCAGCTCCATTCATGTTCCTGCAAAGGACATGATAATGTTCATTTTTATGAGTTCATAGTATTCCATAGTGTATATGTACCACATTTTTCTTTATTCATTCTACCATTGATGGGCATTTAAGTTGATTCCATGTCTTTGCTATTGTGAATAATGCTGCAATGGACATACACTTGTATTTGTCTTTATGATAGAATAATTTCTATTCCTTTGTGTATATACCCAGTAAAGGGATTACTGGGTCAAACACTAGTTCTGTTTTTAGCTCCCTGAAGAATCACCACACTGCTTTTCACAATGGTTGAACTAATTTACACTCCCACTAACATTGTATAAGTGTTTCCGTTGCTCCTCAATCTCGCCAGCATCTGTTATTTTTTAACTTTTTAGTAATAGCCATTCTAACTGGTATGAGATGGTATCTCATTGTGGTTTTGATTTGTATTTCTCTAATGATCAGTGATTAAGCTTTGTTTCACATACTTGTTAGATGCATGTCTGTCATCTTTTGAGAAGTGTCTGTTCACATCATCCTTTGCCCACTTTTTAATGGGGTTGTTTGGTTTTCCCTGTAAATTTAAGTTTCTTATAGATGCTAGATATTAGACCTTTGTCACATTTATAGTTTGCAAATATTTCCTCCCACTCTGTAGTTGGTCTGTTTACTCTGTTGATAGTTTCTTTTGTTGTGCAGAAGCTCTTAAGTTGAATAAGATCCCATTTGTCAATTATTGCTTTTGTTGCAATTGCTTTTGGTGTCTTCATTATGAAATCTTTGCCAGTTCCAATGTCTAGAATGGAATCACCTAGGTTGTCTTCCAGGGTTTTTATAGTTTTACATTTAAGGCTTTAATCCATCTTGAGCTGATTTTTGTATATGGTGTAAGAAACGGGTCCAGTTTTAATCTTCTGCATATGGTTAGCCAGTTACCCCATCACCATTTATTGAATAGGGAGTCCTTTCCCCAGTGCTTGTTTTTGTCAGCTTTGTCAAAGATCAGATGGTTGTAGGTGTGTGGCCTTGTTTCTGGGCTCATTATTCTGTACCATTGGTCTGTGTGTCTGTTTTTGTACTAGTACCATACCATTTTGGCTACCGTAGCCCTGTAGTATAGTTTGAAGTCAGGTAACATGATGCCTCCAGCTTTGTTCTGTTTGCTTAGGACTCTCCTGGCTATTTGGGGTTTTTCTGGTTTCATATGAATTCTAAAATAGTCTTTTTTTCTAGTTTTGTGAAGAACGTCACTGGTAGTTTGATAGGAAAAGCACTGAATATGTAAAATACGATTTTTATTTTATTGATTCTTCCTATCCATGAACATGAAATGTTTTTCCATTTCAGTCATCTCTGATTTCTTTGAGCAGTGTTTTGTGATTCTCATTGTTGAGATATTTCACCTTCCTGGTTAGCTGTATTCCTAGGTATTTTATTCTTTTTGAAGCAATTGTGAATGGGATTGCCTTTCTGATTTTGCTCTTGGTTTGGCTGTTATTGGTGTGTAGGAATGCTAGTAATTTTTCTATGTTGATTTTGTATCCTGAAAACTTTGCTGAAGTTGTTTATCAGCTGAAAGAACTTTTGAGTGGAAACTATGGGGTTTTCTAGATATATAATCATGTCATCTGCAAACAGAAGTGGTTTAACTTCCTCTCTTCCTATTTGGCCCTTTATTTCTTTCCTTTGCCTGATTTCTCTGGCTAGAACTTCCTATACTATGTTGAATAGGAGTGGTGAGAGAGTGCATCCTTGCCTTGTGTTGGTTTTCAAGGGGAATGCTTCCAGCTTTTGACCATTATTTATGATGCTGGCTGTGGGTTTGTCACAGATGGCTCTAATTATTTTCAGGTATGTTTCTTTAGTTCCTAGTGTATTAAGAGTTTTTAACATTAAGAAATGTTAAATTTCATTGAAAGCTTTTTCTGTATCTATTGAGATAATCATGTGATTTTTGTGTTTGGTTCTGTTTATGTGATGAATCACATTTATTGACTTTCATATTTTGAACCAACCTTGCATCCCAGAGATAAAGCTTACCTGGTCATGGTGAATTAGCTTGTTGATGTGCTGCTGGATTTGGTTTGCAAGTATTTTGTTGAGGATTCTTGCCTTAATGTTCATCAAGGTTACTGGCTTGAAGTTTTCACTTTTTGTTGTGTCTCTGCCAGGTTTTGGTATCAAGATGATCCTGGCCTCACAGAATGAGTTAGGAAGGAATCTGTCCACCACAACCTCTTAAAAATAGTTTTCTTAGGAATGGTACCAGCTCTTCTTTGTAAATCTGGTAGAATTAGGCTCTTAATCCATCTTGTCCTGGGATTTATTTTTTTTTGACTGTTAGGTTATTTATTACTGATTCAATTTGAAGCTCATTATTGATCTGTTCAGAGAATCAGTTTCTTTCTGGTTCCATCTTGGAAGGGTGTATGTGTCCAGGAATTTATTTATCATTTCCAAGTTTTCTCGCTAATGTGCATAGGGGTCTTCATAGTAGTCTCTGATGGTTATTTATATTTTGTGTGGTCAGTGGTAACATCCTCTTTGTCATTTCTGATTGTGTTTATTTGAATCTTGTTTTCTTCATTAAGCTAGCTAGTGATCTATCATCACTTTTTTCAAAATATCAATCCCTAGGTTTGTCAATCTTTTGAATGGTTTTCAGGTCCCAGTCTCCTCCAGTTCAGCTCTGATTTTAGTTATTTCTCATCTTCTGCTAGATTGAGATTGGTTTGCTCTTGCTCCTCTAGTTCTTTTAGTTGTGATGTTAGCTTTTTAAATTCAGATCTTTCTAACTTTTTGATGTGGGCATTTAGTGCTATAAATTTACTTTTTACTACCTCCTTAGTTGTGTCCCAGAAATTCCGGTATGTTGTATCTTTGTTCTTATTAGTTTCAAATAACTTCTTGATTTCTGTTTTAATTTCACTATTTACCCAAAAGTTATTCAGGAGCAGATTGTTTAATTTCCTTGTAATTACATGGTTTTGAAAAATTTTTTTAGTCTTGATTTCTATTTTTATTGCATTGTGGTCTAAAGATGAACTGATATCATTTGGTATGATATCAGTTCTTTTATATTTGCTGAGGATTGTTTTATGTTCAATTGTCTGGTTGATTTTATAGTATGTGACATATGGCAATGAGAAGACTGTATATTCTGTTGTTTTGGTGTGGAGAGTTCTACAGAAGTCTATTAGATCTATTGGTCCAATGTTGAGTTCAGATACTGAACATCTTTGCTAATTTTCTGCCTTAATGATCTGTCTAATACTGTCAATGGAGTTTTAAAGTCTCCCACTATTACTGTGTGGGAGTCTAAGTCTCTTTGTAGGTCTCTAAGAACTTGCTTTATGAATCTGGTGCTCCTGTGTTGAGTGCACGTATATTCAGGATAGTCAGGTCTTCTTGTTAAATTGAACCCTTTACCATTATGTCATGCCTTTCTTTGTCTTTTTTAAATTGTTTTTGGTTTAAACTCTGTTTTGTCTGAAATTATGATTGCAACCCCTGCTTTTTTCTGATTTCCATTTGCTTGGTATATTTTCCTCCATTCTTTTATTTTGAGCCTATGGGTGTCACTGCATGTGAAATGGGTCTCTTGAAGACAGCATACTATTGGGTATTTCTTTTTTATCCAGCTTTCTACTCTGTCCCTTTCAAATGGGGCATTTAGCACGTTTACATTCAATGTTAGTATTGATATGTGTTGATTTGATCCTGTAATTATGTTTTTGGTGGGAATTATTCTGGCTTGTTTGTGTGGTTGCTTTATATTGTCACTGGTCTGTGTACTTCAGTGTGTTTTTGTATTGGCTGGTAATAGTCTTTTCTTTCCATATTTAGTGCTCCTTTCAAGATCTCTTATAAGGCATGTCCGGTGGTAATGAACTCCCTCAGCATTTGCTTATCTGAAAAGAATCTTATTTCTCCTTCACTTAGGAAGCTTAGTTTGGCTAGATATAAATTTCTTGGTTGAAGATTTTTTAAAGAATGTTGAATATTGGCCCCTAAACTCTTCTGGCTTGGAGAATTTCTGCGGAGACATCTGCTGTTAGCCAATGGGATTCCCTTTGTAGATAACCTGCCCTTTCTCTCTAGCTGTCTCTAACATTCTTTCTTTTATTTCAGCCTTGGAAAATTGGATGATTATGTGTCTTGGTAATAATCTTCTTATGTAGAAAATTGCAGGGGTTCTCGCTATTTCTTGAATTTGACTGTTGGCATTTCTAGCAAGGTTGTAGAACTTTTCATGGACAATATCCTAAAATATCTTTTCCAACTTGTTTGCTTTCTCCCCTTGCCTTTCAGTGATGCCAGTGATTTGTAAATTTGGCCTCTTTACAATCCCATATTTCTCAATGATTTTGTTTCTTTTTATTCTTTATAATTTTTGTCCATCTTATTTGAGAGCCAGTGTTCAAGTTCTGAGATTCTTTCCTTAGCTGCTTCTATTCAGCTGTTAATACTTGCACTTGCATTGTGAAATCCTGTGTGTTTTTCAGCTTTACCAGAGCAGCTAGGTTATTTTTTTATATTGGCTACTTCATCTGTCAACTTCTGTATCATTTTGATTCTTTATTTTCTTGAATTGGGTTTTGCCATTCTCTTGAATCTCAGTGATCTTCATTCCTATCCATATTCTGAATTCTATTTCTGTCATTTCAGCCAACTCACCCAGGTTAAGAACCCTTGTTAGAGAACTAGAGTGATTTTTTTCAAGGACATAAGACACTCCAGCCATTTGAGTTGCCATTCTTGTTGTGGTTCTTCTTCATCTCTGCCTGCGAGTGTAGCTTTAACTGCTGGGCTGCTTCTGATTGAAGTGGTCAGATGGGCAGGATGGTTGTGCTGGAGTTCTAGGTCACATGACTCTGCCCAGTGAGGAGAATTGAGGACTGGGACCTACATAGGAAAAAGTCTTGCCACTTTTCTGTGAGGCTGGTGCACTGTGCTAGGGGTCTGGACCAGCCCTGGTCCCATGGATTCTCTGCTATCCTGGAGACAGCAAAGATAGCAACCTGCCCCTCCCACTGAGAGCTTTGTCCCAGGGAGTTGCAGAGCTACAACAGGCTCAATTCTTGCAGCAGTGGGGTTGCTGAAGACCTAGGCCGGGAGGACCTGCCCATTGAGGAGTTACGGGATCAGGGACCTATGTAACAAACAGTCTGGCCAGTGTTCCATAGGACTGCTACAGTATGCTGGGGGTTCACTCCAGTTCTTAGTCACTCTTAATTTTCCAATACCTGAAGGTATCAATGATAAAGGCTACAAAGCAGCAAAGATGGGAGCCTGCTCCTCCCTCCCAGGAAGGTACAGCCCTGTTGGTAGCCCAAACATACTGGTGGGGGTGGCTGGGGACCCCAGTTAGGTCTACCCAGTGAGGAGAAATGGGATTGGGAGCCTGCATTAAAAAGCAGTCTGGTCACTTCTCTGTAGAGCAGCTGTGCTATGCTGGGGGTCTGCTCCAACCCCCAATTTCCTCAGACTCTCCGAAGCCCAAAGGCAATAATGGCTAAGCCTTCAAGACAGTAAAGATGGCAGTCCACCCCCCTCTCTGAGAGCTCCATCCCAGGAAGGTTTGGAACTGCTGTTAGCTGGTGATATGGTTTGGCTGTGTCCCTACCCAAATCTCATCTTGTATTATAGTTCCCATAAATCCCACATGTCATGGGAGGGACCCACTGGGAGGTAATTAAATCATGGGGACAGTTACCTCCATGCTGTTCTCATGACAGTGAGGGAGTTCTTATGAGATCTGATGGTTTTATAAGGGGCTTTTCCCCTTTTTCTCAACCCTTCTTCTTCCTGCCACCATGTGAAGAAGAATGTGTTTGCTTTCCTTTCTGCCATGATTGTAAGCTTCCTGAGGCTTTCCCACACCTGCAGAACTATGAGTCAATTAAAGCTCTTTTCTTTATAAACTATTCAATCTTGGGCAGTTTTTATAGCACTATGACAACAGACTAATATAGTTAATTGATAACGCAGAGAGTGGGGCGCTGCTAAAAAGGTACTCAATCTGTTTGTGTCCTCTCTTATATCATTGAGCAGTTGTTTGTAGTTCTACTTGAAGAGGTCCTTTATATTCTTTGTTAGTTGTATTCCTAGACACAAACAGATGAAGAAACATTCCATGCTCATGGTTAGAAAGAATCAGTATTGTGAAAATGGCTATACTGCCCAAAGTAATTTACAGATTCAATGCTATCCCCATCAAGCTACCAATGACCTTCTTCATAGAACTGGAAAAAACCACCTTAAACTTCATATGACCAAAAGAGAGCCCAAATAGCCAAGTTAATTCTAAGCAAAAGGAACAAAGCTGGAGGCATCATGCTCCTGACTTCAAACTATACTACAAGGCTACAGCAATCAAAACAGCATGGTACTAGTACCAAAACAGAGATATAGACCAATGGAACAGAACAGAGGCCTTGGAAGCAACACTGCACATCTACAACCATCTGATCTTTGACAAACCTGACAAAAACAAACAATGGGGAAAGGATTCTCTGTTTAATAAATGGTGTTGGGAAAACTGGCTAGTCATGTGCAGAAAGCAGAAACTGGACCCCTTCCTGACACCTTACACTAAAATTAACTCCAGATGGATTAAAGACTTAAACATAAGGCCTAACACCATAAAAACCCTAGAAGAAAACAGGCAAAACCATTCAGGAGATAGGCATAGGCAAGGACTTCATGACTAAAGCACCACAAGCATTGGCAACAAAAGCCAAAATAGACAAATGAGATCTAATTAAACTCCAGAGCTTCTGTACAGCAAAAGAAACAATCATTAGAGTGAAC
>CAUYLG010061853.1:0-23657 GCA_963573385.1 Cacajao melanocephalus
TGCATTCTAGCCTGGGCAGTAGAACAAGAATCCTGTTCTCTCTCCCTCTTTTTCTTCCTCTTTCTTTCTCTCGTACATTCTTTTTTTTTCTTTCTTTCACTCTCACTTTCTTTCCTCTCTTTTCCTTAAAAAAAAAAAAAAAAAGAAATCTTTTGTCTAACTCAAAATCACAAAGATTTTCTCCTAGAAGTTTATTTGTAACTTTTGCTCTTACATATTTAGACCTTTGAGTTGATTTTTGTGTATGAGGTAAGATCTATGTGTTTTCATTTTTGGGTTTTTTTTTTTTTTGCATATATAAATCCAATTGTTCCATTTGTTAGAAATACTTCTTTTATCTATTGAATTGTTTTGGCACCTTTGCTGAAAATTAGTTGACAAGTATAAGAATAGACTCACAGTGGCTCATGCCTGTAATCCCAGCACTTTGGGAGGCCGAGGTGGGCAGATCATGAGGTCAGGAGTTCAAGCCCAATCTGGCCAACATGGCGAAACCACATGTCTACTAAAAATGCAAAAATTAGTTGGGTGTGGTGGCGTGTGTCTGTAATCTTAGCTACTCAGGAGGCTGAGGCAGGGGAATCACTTGAATCCGGGAGGCAGAGGTTGCAGTCGGCAGAGATCACACCACTGCACTCCAGCCTGTGTGACAAAGCAAGACTCCGTCTCAAAAAAAAAGAATAGACTCTATTCTGGTCTACTGATCTACATATCTATCCTTACACCACCACACTGTCTTGATACTAGCTTTATAGTTCGTGTTAAATCAGATAGTGTAAATTTTCCTTGTTCTTTGTTTTCAAGACCTCTTTTTCACCAAATTCTTTCACACAGCGACAGCCAGAAGTCCCTCCTTCCCCCAACAGTTTTAAAAGTTCATATAATAAATAAATTCAGGGATGGCTAACTGGTCTGTCGCATGAGTAAATTATAATAACTGGTGCTAAATCTGCAGATTTTATGTGGTATTATTCATTTAGGTAATTATATGAATTATCTAAATATGGCTATACTGGTAAAACTAAATATGAGTACCTTTGAATCATTACCTGTATTAATATCAATAACAAAAAATAAATACATATTTGTACCTGCTTCTCCTATCTGGTTTCACAAGCCATATTTCTCTAGATGAGATGATAGTCTTAATAGGAAGCTGAAAATAAATTTAGGTACTAAGAGAATATGATGATCTCTTTTTCTCAACTGAGGTTGATATGTTTTGGCTATCTTAGGAATTATATGATTACATAATCTCAACATAGCCAAAGGAAACTGAGATCTAAGTATTAGTGATGTAGAGCTCCAGCTCCTCACCTGCGGCTGGTAGCCAACAGTAGCCACACAGCGGTGATCCACAAAAGTGAAGATCCCCTCAATGTTGTGTCGGGAGATGAACTCTGTTGGTTGACAAACATTACTCATGTCTGTACAGTTGGGAGAACTAGTTACCTGAGAGTGAAGAGATGAAAATGAGGTAAAATGATATCGTTCTTTACATACAGATTTCCTAACTCCTTATGGTCTTTTGCACAGACATAAGATTACCAGTTTTAGGAATTTCTAAACTTTCACATTTTATCCAAAAAGGGAAAAAATGACAATCTCAATCAGACAAGGCATAAGGTCTAGCTCTACTCCCATGTATGTACACTTTACCAAGTTAATCAACCTAAAATCCACATACTTTCATCTGGCTAGGCTGAGCTCATTACTCAGATTGATATGGTACAAGTAACCAAGAAACTTATCTATATTTATGAAAGAATCAAAATAATTCCACTTTTCTAATGTTAGGTAATGATAAAATGAAAAGAATCTTTCTTCATTTGTATAGGGGCAAAGGAAATTAACTGGAAATAGAAAATTAAGCATGGTAAAGCTAAAAATAAGAAAGACAAGAGAGAAAAGATCTCCCTCCTCTTATACTCTTCAACTTCTACTTAAATCCAAGAACAGCAATGGTCACGATAAATGCCATATTCCTTCAAATTTTTACAGTTTGATAGAATTCTTCATTTGTATTCAGAAAGTAAAGGAAAATCAACAGAAATGAGTCCTGAAGATTGGTTCTAATTGAAAGGGATACAGACATGGAAAAGTCATACTTGCCTGCAATCTGCCAATGGCCACTAAGCAAAACTTGCTTCCCTGGCCAGCTTCTGGGTCATCATCTGGGAGGGAAACACCTTCAGAAAGATGAGGTTAAAAGATTTAACAGGGACCTCCAACTCAAACGCCTTCAAACTCAGACAAGATTCAAAATAGACCTATTTATGGGCCGGGCACTGTGGCTCATGCTTGTAATCCCAGCACTTTGGGAGGCCGAGATGGGCAGATCACTTGAGGTCAAGAGCTCAGGTTGGTCAGGAGGCCAGGCCAGTCTACTAAAAATACAAAAATTAGCTGGGTATGGTGGCGCATGCCTGTAATCCCAGCTACTCGAGTAGGGCTGAGGTGAGAGAATCACTTGAACCCAGGAGGCAGAGACCGCAGTGAGCCAAGTTCACGCCACTGCACTCCAGCCTGGGTGACAGAGCGAGACTCCCTCTCAAAAACAAACAAAAAAAATAGATCTAGTTATGAAAAGGCTAAGCATAAAGCAATAGAGAATGATAAATGATAAGAATAAATAATCATGAAATTTACCATATATGCCAGTCATTGTTTTAAGTATTTACATATATATTAATTCCTACATTTTACCCATATTAATTATAGTAAACTGGAAAATACAAGTCCTACCCAAAGTATTCTTTAAAAAACTATGCTGGCCAAATCAGGTACCTATGAAGACATCCATTCTCCGACCACATTATAGGCAGAAAATAGATGCTTTGCCCAATCTGTGACTTTCAAAGTTAGCAAACAACCCAAAATGCAGTTATACCAACAATCAACAGTTATTCATGTCCCTTGGAAAAGAGAGAAACCAACGTTTTACACAGAAAGGGAAGAAGACTACATTTCTCCCCTATTTTTTTGCATAGTTATGTTCTTTTTATCTAGAAAAATAGTATTCCTTGATGATACACAGAGGTAAGAAAGATCACATACTTTAAATATATGGTTTATACAGTATATAGACCAAGTAGTTCAAATGTCATTACCACTTCAGTTAAATTTTTAAAAGTTACATTAACTACTTTTATTGGGTACCTGCCATATGTCAGGCACTGGGCTGAATGCTTTCCTTAAATTAAATCTAATCCTCACAAAAACCCTATACAAGATGTACTATCTCTGAATTACAGATGAAAAAACAGCTTTATAAAGGTCAAGCAACTTACCCTAGGTGATGCCACTAATAAATAACAGTGACAGGAATCCTACCCAGGTTTTTCCATGTCCAAAGTTTAACCACTTTCCAAGACATATCACCTTGCTTCTCTTTTCTCTTAGTCTCTGTCTCCCCAAAACCCCTACTTTCCAATAATACCCACGCAGCAGCGAAGTAATAAAGTTGCTAAGATTTGGAAACTCTGACAAGCCAACTTAAAACGTTGATCCCTGCAACCCAATCACCTTTTTCACATTCCTTGTTTGACCTCAAGTTCTAATAAAGCTAATCTGCTGAAAGCTTGATTTAAAGCCTTTGCAGAGAATATTCTCTTGATAAGTTATTATAATAAAGGCATCTTCCCCTTTTCCCTCAAAGTCTTGCTTTAACTTTAGAAAGCTTTCTCAAGTTAACTGCATTCAATGTCTACGTTTCTTTGCAACAAATGCTTAGAACACATGTTCATATAAATTTGTGCATTTAAAAACGACATTCTGTGACACAGCCAATACTATTTCCCAGTCTGAGTAATCTATCTCCTGAACTGGAATAAAAGCTCAATAACGGAAGGGAAAGATTGTGCATTTTCTTTTCCTATTTTCTTTCATCTTATATGAAAGTACATTTCATATACCAGGTATACAAAAAATATTAGCTTTTATGGACTCTGTGAGGAACCAAATGTACCAAGGGGAAATATTTACTATCTCACATTCTTACCTGCTGGGGGCCAGGCCTTGATGTAGCCTGTGCAGTGGACCACCACGAAGTGAGGTTCCCCATCCTTTACAGAGCCAAGTCCATTCCTAGAAGAGTTACAGGAGTTAGAAAAAAAAATCTACCCAGTAAAACTCAAAGGGCAATGCTGGCTTAGTACCTTTAAGTTTAGGCTCTTAGAAGTTTAGAAAACAGGATAATCATCTTTCCCACCTAAAAATGACTGCCACATTTTACCCTTGCCAAAGTAAAGTAACCAAAAGGTATGCAGTAGGAAAAAAGTAGGTAAAATAGCAGAGCAACTTCCTTAAACAGGATTTTCAAGAGACATTTTAGAAGTTTAGGAAAATATTGCCAGGAAAAAAGTAACTGGGAGGTGAGAGACGAAAGTGAAGGCTGCTGAAGGAATGACTATAGTAAGATAGGTAAAAAAGTGATGATCTCTACAGGTATTTGGCCAACCCTTTGGTTTTCACTGCTTAGGACCTCACCTGCATCTGTTCCTCACAAAGCTCAGCCTATTCACAGAAACTGGGTCCACAGAGCTACTGCCACACCTGTTTCAAAGAACAAAGAGATTAAAAGCAATCAGGCTGCATTATCAAAGAACTTTC
This sequence comes from Cacajao melanocephalus, assembly GCA_963573385.1. Classification (NCBI taxonomy): domain Eukaryota; kingdom Metazoa; phylum Chordata; class Mammalia; order Primates; family Pitheciidae; genus Cacajao; species Cacajao melanocephalus. Next base: position 4,612 of record CAUYLG010061853.1, read on the forward strand.
CATAGTAACAGCAGAATAACAGGCTCTGGATACAATTAGACATAGAAAATTGGTAATGCTACTAATAAGGAAGGATAAAGATAAGTCAGGCTTGGTATTTCTAGAACTTTTAACTGTCCTAGAATTTGAAGTTAAAATGTTCCATATGTTCTTCAAATGCAAATATTCTCAACAGCAAGAGTTGGTAAGCCTTTTCTGTAAAGGACCAGAGAGTAAATATTTTCAGCTTTGTGGGCCAGTCTGTTGCAAACTAGCCAACTCTATCTTTAGCATGAAAGTAGCCATAGATAATACGTAAAAATATGGGCATGGCTATGCTCCAGTAAAACTTGATTTACAAACAAAGGGCTGTGGTTTGCTTTCTCCTGCTCTACATTAACTTAATGTAATTGCTACATTTCATTATTATCTTGCTCTTGCCTATGTCTTTGCATTAGCCATGTCCACATGTTGGGATACTTCCTTCAATGCTACTTTCCCATTCTTTAAAACAAAATAAAACTTACATAGGGTTAATATGTATCATGCTCTGTTCTAAATATCTATACATATATTAATTCATCTAATCTTCATAACAACTTCATAAGGTCAGTATTATCTCCAATGTGAGATGATGTAGTCATGTAATCATCCAAGGTTTCAGAAGATAGCATCAAAGCTAGAATTCAAATCCATAAAATAATATGGATTAAAACAAAATCCAGCAGTCTGAGTCTAGAAGCTACTCTAAATTACTAAACTAGGCTGGGTGCAGAGGTTCAGGCCTGTAATCTCAGCATTTTGGGAGGCCAAGGCAGGCAAATCACGTGAGGTCAAGAGTTCGAGACCAGCCTGGCCAACATGGTGAAACACTGTTTCTACTAAATACATAACAATTAGCCAGCTATAGTGGCATGTGCCTATAGTCCAGCCACTTAGGAAACTGAGGCATGAGAATCGCCTGAACCCAGGAGGCAGAGGTTATAGTCAGTCAAGATCACGCCACTACATTCCAGCCTGGGCAACAGAGCGAGACTGTCTAAATAAGTGACTCTCCAAGGAAATCTTTAATATCCTACCCATAATTTCTAGCAACCATCCTCTCAGTACAATGTAGTCAACTTCCACTACATAACCTGAATTTTGTGACCATGAGACGCCTTTTGTACCTGTATAGAAAGGACCACCATCAGGCCAGGCGCGGTGGCTCACGCCTGTAATCCCAGCACTTTGGGAGGCCCAAGCAGGTGGATCACAAGGTCAGGAGTTCGAGACCAGCCTGGCCAAAATAGTAAAACTCTGTCTCTACTAAAAATACAAAAAATTAGCCAGGTGTAGTGGTGGGCACCTGTAATCCCAGCTACTTGGGAGGCTGAGGCCGGAGAACTGCTTGAACCTGGGAGGCAGAGGTTGCAGTGAGCCCAGATCAAGCCATTGTACTCCAGCCTGGCAACAGCGTGAGACTCCGTCTCAAAAAAAAAAAAAAAAAAGAAAAGAAAACAAAGGACCACCATCTTTTCTACAGAATCCTAAACGTACAGTATATAATTTATAAACATTAACTCTAGACATAGGAAGTCTCAAATTTCTAATCAAAATAAAAAAAAAGAGTAAATGGTCTGAGTAAATGGATATTGCCTTGTGTTTTCATGGGGAAAAAGCACAAGATTTGTAGTCAGACTACTATGAATTAAAACAAAATCCTGTATCAAACCCTATGTAATTGTGGGAAGTTCATTTCTTTCTTTTCTTTCTTTCTTTCTTTTTTTTTTTTTGAGACAGAGTTTTGCACTTTTTGCCCAAGTTGGAGTGCAATGGCATGACCTTGGCTCACTGCAACCTCCACCTCCTGGGTTCAAGCAATTCTCCTGCCTAAGCCTCCCAAGTAGCTGGGATTACAGGCACATGCTACCAAGCCCGGCTAATTTTTTTAGTAGAGACAGGGTTTCACCATGTTGGCCAGGCTGGTCTTGAACTCCTGACCTCAGGTGATACACCCACCTTGGCCCCCGAAGTGCTGGGATTACAGGTTTGAGCCACCACACCCAGCCAAGTTCATGTCTTTATATCTGCTTTTCCGTCTGCAAAATGGTAACCATGACACTTACCCTGCAGGGCAATTGTGAGGATGAAATAAGATGACAGACACAAAGCACCCATCATAGTGTCTGGCAAGTTCAGAAATGTTAGTTCTCTTACCAAATATTTTATTCTGTGTTACAATCCATCTAGGTATTGAGAGTTAAATTTAATCCACTGGAGCTAATCCAACTTAACTCCTCTGACAGAAATAAAACTCTCAGCTTTTGATTATCTCTATACCATACACTAGCATGGGTAAAAATAAAATAAAAATAAAAAAAGAAGATTCTTCCTATAACAAATCACAATCCTCAGCTTGACACTCACCTCATTCGGCAAATAAATGATCTCCTTGAGCCCATACACATTCTCATGGAAGACTGCTGACCTTCCTTTTTCACCGTTCCAGTCTTTAGATCCAGGATACGCCCTGAAGGAGGATGTGAAAAGCAGTCTGGAGTACATTTTTGTGTGTGGAGAAGAGGGGGAGAGATACTGAAGGCAAAGATAGGTAAGCGTCCTATTCATGCCCTTAATCTCATTGCTTATAACAGAAATGACCAAGCAGGAGATGAATTTTTTTTTCAAGCCTAAAATATTTAAATTCTCATCAATGAATCTCACTCTTAAGTTCAAAGGCAGCACTGAAAATAACAATGTGCAAAGAAAAGTAGAGTGGAAAGTAGTAGTAGAAAACAAGAGGGAAGGCTATATTCTCATGCCTATGTGTATACACATACAGACATACATACAGAGTAAATGTCATTGGCTGAAAAAAAAGTAATTTTCTGTAGTCCCAGCTAATCAGGAGGCTGAGGCAAGAGGACTGCTTGAGGGCAGGAGTTTGAGGCTGTAGTGTACTGTGATTGTGCCTGTGAAGAGTCACTGTACTCCAGCCTCAGCAATAAAGCAAGACCTTGTCTCAAAAAAAAAAAAAAAGAATAAAAATAAAAATTAAAAAAAAAAAGTAATTTTATATGCTATAGAAACATAGATCTGTTAGTTGGTCTTATTATACAGAAACAAAGAACAACTTTTGGGGAAAAGAACTAGAAAAATGAAATCATAAAAACATAAAAGAAGAGAAAACTGGTCAGGTGTGGTGGCTCATCCCTGTAATCCCAGCACTTTCAGAAGCCAAGGTGGGAGGAATGCTGGAGGCCAGGAGTTTGAGACCAGTCTGGGCAACAGACAGATCCTGCCTCTAAAAAAAATTTTAAATTAAGTTAGCCAAGTGTGGTGACATGAACTACCCCTAGCTACTCAAGAAGCTGTAAGCAGGCAGATCACTTGAGCCCAGAAGAGTTCAAGACTACTGTAAGCTATGATGTGCTACTGCACCCCAGCCAATGCGAGAGCGTGAGACTCTGTCTCTTTTGGGTGGGGAGGAAAAGGAGGAAAACTAAAGAGCAACACTAATATTGAATATATTGAAATTTCTTGCATTTTATTTTAACTACCAATTTTTATCTGCTTCCACTTTAAATATTTTTCGAGTCACTCAAGAATAGATATGACTTGTTTCCTCTACCCAAACTGGCAAAAAGACCAAACAGTAATGAAATGGGAGAAAAAAGAAAAACGGTACAGATACAAACAACAGAAAACACCTTATACACTAACCATATCTACAGAATAAAAATCTGGGCTGGGCATGGTGGCTTATGCCTGTAATCCCAGCACTTTGGGAGGTGGAGGCGGGCAGATCAAGAGATGGAGACCATCCTGGCCAACATGGTGAAACCCCATCTCCACTAAAAACTACAAAAATTAGCTGGGAATGGTGGCATCTGCCTGTAGTCCCAGCGACTTAGAAGGCAGGAGAATTGCTTGAACCAGGGAGGCGGAGGTCGCAGTGAGCTGAGATCACGCCACTGCACTCCAGCCTGGGTAACAGAGCAAGACTCCAACTCAAAAAAAAAAAAAAAGGAATAAAAATCTGTTATCATTGCATCTAGCACAAAGCCAAGTACCAAGAGGTAGAAAAAATACCAGATAATTATCCATACAAATGAGATAAAAGCACAAATAATTATTTTAGAACGGAAAAAAGTACTGTAGGTTTGCCTTTTACTATTCTTTTTACACTAAGATAAAAGTAAAATATTACCATTAATGAAATATTTTCTAAGGATAAGCCACAAAGTAGATAATCTCATGTGGATAAAAATAACTGACTGTATTTATTAAAGGAGAAAATTCTAGAAGATTTGCCAGAGTCAACAAACCAATTTAAGAGCTAAAACATCTCTTAAGTCTCAGGAAAAAAAGAAGAAAGGACTTCTCATTCATTTCCCATACACATAACTCTCACCTGTCAGGGCATTTTCCGAAGTGGAAAGCTGCTCACGAAGTTTATCCACATCATCTGGGTGCACCTGATCATACAGTGTGCTGCCAAACCATTCAGACTGTGGCTGGTTCAAAACAGGAGTCACAGAGTCAGAGACATACACCACCCGGCCTGTCTCACATGAGACAATAAACAGAAAGCCATCTGCTGCCTCCAAGATCAAATGTTTCAGCTCCTGCCCAAGGAAAAGAAATAGAAGTTAATACTCATCTCTGAAAAAACAAGTATTTCTATTCACAGGAAGAAGACACTTGAGGCCATATGCATCTCTCCATAAGCAACTGCTGGCTCACACCTGATCCACAGCCACAGGTTTCCACCCTAAATGTAGTTACCTTCATTGGTAAGAAGGTTTTTTTCTAAAACATGTTTCCTCAATTTCTCTATTTCACTATCTACCTCTTCCTCTCTATCTCAGGATTCAAGAAGAATAAAAAGGCTTCGGCTAGGCACAGTGGCTCATGCCTGTAATCCCAGCACTTTGGGAGGTCAAGGTGGGAGGATCGCTTGAGTCCAGGAGTTTGAGACCAGCCTGGGCAACAGAGCAAAACTCCGTCTTTACAAACAAACAAACAAACTAGCTGGGTGTGGCGGCACACATGCCTGTAGTCCCAGCTACTCAGGAAGCTGAGGTGGGAGTATCATCTGAACCTGGGAAGCAGAGGTTGCAGTGAGCTGAGATCACATCACCGCACTCCAGCCTGAGTGACAGAGCAAGAGATCCTGTCTCAAAAAAAAGGCTTACCATGAACAATAATTTACTTCTTAATTCCATCCTCTCTGGTCTCTTTTTAGGATCTTGCTTGACAAATATTCCCACTTTCTCTCTTTCCCGTCAAGCCTATAAAAACGATCAAGTTTTCTCAATTCTATATAAATCTTCCCTCAACTTGACCCACCGTGTCATCTCTCTTTTTCAGCAGCAAGCTTATATACTAAGAATAGTATTATATTAACTGGCTTTCTCCTCTTACCTTTCAATTATTTCTCAATCTTACTGCAATATGCACTCTAAACTACTGTTTTTTCGTTTGGTTTGGTTTTTGTCCTGTCAGGAACAGCATATATCTATTTTTTTAGGCGATTACTAATTTCCTCCTAATTACCAATTCAAGTCCCTTTTCTTGGGTCTTCATCACTTTATTCAACTTCTCTGCAGAATCTGACAATGCTGTCCATCTTATCCTTTAAATTTTATTTTTCCCTACCTTCCTCTATGAGACTGTACTCCAATTTTTGCTTTCTCTTCTGCTTCAGACTTTTTTTCCTTTGTTCAAGTTTTAAATGTAGACATTTCCAAAGTTCATCTTAAGTCCTCTTTATAAATACCACACTTTCTTCCTGGGAAATCATATTCACTCTTCCCTGCTATGAAATAATACCCAAGTCTGTATTCCTAGACCTGCCTATTTTTCCTGAGCTTTCAGTTTACTTGAATTTCAAGAATCTGTAAAAGATTTATAAATATTCTACCAGCAACTCAACATCAACATCCTCAAACCTGAATCATTATTTCCCTCTTAAAAAAACCTGCCGTGCAAAAAAAAAAAAAAAAAAAAAAGGTCGGGCGCAGTGGCGCACGCCTGTAATCCAAGCACTTTGGAGGCCAAGGCAGGCAGATTATCTGAGGTCAGGAGTTCAAGACCAGCCTGACCAACATGGTGAAACCCCATCTTAAAAAAAAAAAAAAAAACCTGCCGTGCTCTTCTAATACTCTCTTTCTTAACACCATCCACCCAAGCTAGAAGTCTCAAAATCTAACTATTCTCTGTCAGTGATAACTCAGTTTTATCAGTTCTACTTTCCAATGCTTTGTCACTGTCCTACTCACCTTTTGCCAAAACTAATTAAGTAGTTGCTCTGCATTCAATCCATCCTTAAAATGCTACCAGATACGCTAACACATTTTTGATGTCTCCCCACTGCATAAAAATTAAAATCTAAATTCATTAATGCCTAAATATTCCATCATTAGATCCCAGCCTACCTTCCTACTATCTCCCAAAAACATGCTAAACCACTTGACTTTCCTTGCATAACCCAATTACCCCACACTTCTAAGTTTTGCTCAAGTAATTCCCAAAATCCACAACACTACTCCCCAACTCATTTTCTATCTGCATTTCTACAGGATATATTACTGTATTTCTATTATAGAACCAGTTCTATGTTTATGATTTATTTATTTACACGTCTGTTTCCACCAGAAAACCATTTCTCTTACCTTCTTTCTATTCCTCACAGCACCACACACCTGGTTTGCCCACAAAAGGTGCGTAACTAGAGTTTGTCGAATACCTGCACATGTACTGTTAGAGCATATTAACTATTCCAATGTGTATAGCTATAAAGTATGTACTTTTGGCTGGGCCCAGTGGCTCACACCTATAATCCCAGCATTTTGTGAGGCTGGGGCAGGTGGATCACGAGGTCAAGAGATGGAGACCATCCTGGCCCACATGGTGAAACCCTGTCTCTACTAAAAATACAAAAATTAGCTGGGTGTGGTGGTGCGTGCCTGTAGTCCCAGCTACTTGGGAGGCTGAGGCAGGAGAATCACTTGAACTATAAGGAGGCGGAGGCTGCAGAGATCGCGCCACTGCACTCCAGTCTGGGCTGCAGAGCAAGACTCTATCTCAAAAAAAAAAAATATATGTACTTTTAAGTAGACCATCCTATTTGGAAAATTCTTATTCTATTCTCTAAAACTATATTCTCTCCTTCTTTCTAATCCTTTGATTAAATTGCTGGCATTAAGGGCATACTTGATTGATACTGAAGTAAATTTTTTCTTCCTTATACCTCCTATATTTTCCAAACTTTTCTGCAATGATCCTATGTTATTTTAATAACCAAAATAGAACATGGCTTCCTTATCCTGAGAAGTCTTCCCTAACCATCCTCACTCAAGTGTAGCCATTCTATTCATTGTAGCCACCTCTTTAGTATATGTCTATCTAGTCCCACATAAAATTATTAATTAAAAATATTAATAAATTAATTTTAAAATTCCTCTCTTTATGCATTTTCCTATCATTTTCTGTGATATCCTGCCACTCACATACTTATATTCAGATGAAGTTCCTGAAAGGCAGAAAATGATTATGCCTTTTCTCTGTTTTTCTTAGTACATCAAATGTAACAGAGCAAATCCCTAAGCAACAATTAGACTCTCAGTTCTTCTACCACCAAAGGAAGGATGGATTCATTCTATTACTAAAACCAGATGCTGCTTCAGGGATGAGAAATAGATTTCTTCCATATTCTACAACCCTAAAGGCAAGGAAGAGAACTGGTTCCATGGACATAGTCATTTCCTCTGTGATTCCATTCTACATGCTATATTCATGTTCTTCTTCCATCCTATATGCTATATTCATAGGTCAAGTTTTCAAATATTAATACTTATTTGTTGATTAAATCATTTTCACAACTCTTCTCTACTTCTCATTGTCCCAATGCTAATTAATGTTATAGCCAAGGACTGAAATTCATTTTCCCATTGTCTTTTTCCCGAAAAGCTGAATTCTTGTCCAAAAAACCAAAACTTTCAATAGATTCACCCAGATTCTAGACTCTCTCAGAGTTTTAAGTCCCAGAGACCTGATCAGTAAGAAAAGACGGTTTATAGGAGCCATCAGTGGATGTGTTGCCAGTTCCCCGCAGGGACTTCATGTGAGAAACTGCCATGCGTAAGATGGTTAGCTTGTCTGGTTTTCGAGCCAGGGCACTACAGGTGGGTACCATATCTGACAGTTCTGTGATGTAGGCTGTCATCTTGTTCCGTCGCCGCCGTTCAATTTCACTATGATTTTCCCTGCATGGAGAGAGAGAGAAGCCCCATCCGGGTGGTCACATCTGGTCACTTGGTAGCAAGGAGAGTGATATGGATACCAAGTGAAGGGTTGAAGAATGTGGCATTCAGATTTAGTGATGCTTAAGTCTCAGAAGTTAAAATAAGGTTTGCCAACCTTCTCATGCAAAGCAAGCATGAAACAGAGCTAATAAGGCAGTCAGAGAACAAGCAGATAATGCAATTCCCTTCCCTCTATTTCCTGGAAACTTCACATCCTTTGTAAATTACCACTCCCTCAGAACAAAAACTGTTTTAAGAAATGACAGGCCAGGCGCGATGGCTCACGCTTGTAAGCCCAGAACTTTGGGAGACGGAGGCAGGCAGATTACTTAAGGACAGGAGCTTGAGACCACCCTAGATAACATGGTGAAACCCTGTCTTTACTAAAAATACAAAAATTAGCAGGGCATGGTGGCATGTAATTCCAGCTACTCAGGAGGCTGAGACAGGAGTTGCTTGAATCTGGGAGGTGGAGGCTGTGGTGAGCCAAGATCACACCACTGCACTCCAGCCTAGGTGACAGAGTGAGACTCCATCTCAAAAAAAAAAGAAACGACAGTATTTTTAAATGCTGATTTTACTCACTTAAGTTCCTATGGAACATATAACCTCAGCTTGGTTAACTCCCACGTTTACTAATTCAACTATTTAAAGGCCAGAAAATAAAAGGACCAATTTTTGCCAACTCAAGTATGTGGCTCCATAGCTGATACAAGAATTGATCGTATAGATTTCCTTGGTCTATAAAATATGGTAAGCCTCTCTCTTATTTGCAACATTAGAAGGCAGAATTTGACGATTTTGAAGTTTTATTTGGCCCATTGATGCACAAAGTCCTACCTTCTTTATTTGGGTGTGCTGCCAGTGCACTAAACTTCTTACAAGACTTAAGATACCACCTACTAAAGGTCCCATATGGGTCTCTGGTTCTGGGACAAAGTTAACTGGGGAGTGGGAGTGGAGTGGAGGGGGGGATGCTTAAAGGTCCAGTCAGAGACAATTTGGATCTCACCAGGGTAAATAGACCACAATCCAACACTGACTTCCTCAAAATTAAGACAGAAAGATATCAATGTTAGCAGGAATAATCCAATAGTTTTCAAACAGGAATTTTTAAAGGCCCAGTAGGTTTCTCAGTGTCCCCCATGGGGATGCCTCAAGGAGATAACCAAGCAACATGCTGCATTTCTGCTTTTACTCAAACATTTGCTTTACCTCTTTTATTTATTTCTGTTACCACCTAAGAATTCTACTTGAACAAAAGTTTTGTCAAAAAAAAAAAAAAAAAAAAGGAAAGAAAACTAAAAATCTAACATAAATCTCTTCTTTCTGAGAAGAGCAGAGGGAGGTCAAGTAGGTAAGTGACTTTTCCCAGGTTGCTTTCTTCCGAATACAAGGTTTTCTCCACATCACACCAAATACATTTGCTGAACAGTGAAAGGATTAGTAAGAAGCTTGAGTTAAACTGGCAGCAAAATGAATTTGTGGCCCAGATTAAAGAGGAAATAGTAGAAAAAAGGGGGAAAATAGTAAAAATAGGTATCGGTATATATTATCTATTTCCTAAGTCACCTCCAAATCACAGATACTAAAAAACAGAAAAGTCTGGGTATATTTCTTCTGCACTATTTCTACATTATGGACAATATCTCCAAAGAAGATTCTACAGTCTCCTTTCTCAATGGCAAAAAGGGTCTCACCACATAGGTCCATATTTAGTTACACTTTGCCTAAGACATAAAATTCTACTCTCAAACATAAAACACTCATCTTCCTAGTATCTGACAGATTTCTGACATGTAAGTACAGAAACCTGGTCTTTTAAATAGCCACATCAAAGAAGCTAAAACTTTTCTAGGAAATTACCACAAGAAAAGAGTCAGTCACCAAAGCAACACTAGTTCTGTTGTGAGAATAATCTAGGCTGTGAGTCTACATAGGAAAATAGGTGTGAGTTTCCTAAAGGTGTGGAATAAATGCTGAAGCCTAAATACTGGGAACTAATCACAAATACAGATATATTTATTGGTTTTCTGATAAAAAAAAGAGTATTTCCCTGTTAAAGCACCAACTGGCATAACTGCATTATTTCTAAGAGTTTTTTGTTCTGTGAAACTTAGTGCTGACAGAAAGAGAAAAAGAAAAAAAACTTTAATAGCAATTTCTTAAATCCCTAAGCAAAGTTCCCTCAACTCACCCACTTTCTGATGGGGGAAGCCAAAGTTCCTGTTACACCCAAACTTCTAAAAAATCTTGTCCTCTCTTGCCACAGATAAGGAAAAATACAAAGAGAAAGGGAAAGAAAAGATAGAGTAAGAAAAAGGATAGAAAAAGCAGCATCATCTGCTTCATCATGCTAAAAACACTGTTCTCCTACCTGGCAAGTCTCTCTTTATCCGCAGAGCTCTGCTCATCATCCGACCTAAAAATAGAATTAATGAACTAAGCTAAAATTAAAATAAAAAGGAAGGAAGGAAGGAGGGAGGGAGGGAGGGAAGGAGGGGAAATAGAGAAAGGGAAGAAAAAGAAAAGGAGAAAGGAGAGATAAAAGGAAATAGAACAAAACAGATGGAGAGAAGAGAGGAGGGAAATGGAAATATAGACAGGAACCTTGACTGTAACTCTACAAAGTCATCTGTTAGGATAAAGAAAAAGTAACTTATAAAAGTCAACATAAAAACAAAGCCAATATATATTGTAAATTAACATGATCTAAACACAGAAAGTATTTTGCCAATCAACCTCTGTAAGGACCAAAGACATACAGAGTCTGAACAAGAACCAACCAAGGGAATTCAGGAATACCATTTTCATACACTTCTCCCAATCTGGAAAGAAAATGATATCCAGATGTGCTATTCTATAATGAAAAAACTAAAGACAGAGTAAATAGTATCAAACAAGTGATCACAAATATAATCTCTCTCTCCCTCTCACACAAACAACACAGGCACGTGCCACACAATGACAAAATAACCAACCAGATTTCACTGGGGAAATTATATAAATAAAACTAAGAGCTAGGTTTCTGGCATCTCCTCTATTGTTGATTTGTTCCTAAAATAATTCTTAACTTTGATTCTGTCCCTTTACCATTTCTCTGCAGTATAGCCACTGGAGAAGGATACAAAGAACCATCACTAAACTTTTCCATAAAACTGAGATACTGTAATGATGGGTGGCAACTGAAGAAATGGCAAGGTGTTGGCAGGCCAGTGTGACAGGAATGTGTCAACTCCATTTTAAGTATATTTATTTTATATAGATAAAGAGGCCCTGAATAAAATGCCTAAGTATGACAGGTTAACAAGCTGAAAGATTATTTAGCTATTAAAAATGGCAAATACAATAACTTTATCGGGAACATTTTTATAAAACAAACGATCAATAGAAAACACAGAATGTAATAATTTATGCATATATTCTGATGACAGGAGAAGGAGAACTGAGTGATATTCAGCAGTTTAGAGATTTACATTCCTTGGGTGATTTCTTCCAGATAGTTCCTTAACAAACTATAAACTTTTTTTTTTTTCAAAAAGTTGAGCAATTTTCACCTTTTGAAGACCCTCTATTAAATTCCCAAGGAGGATACATGAGGTGCACTACCTTAATAAATCATATGAATTAATTCTGTTGTTTGAAAAAAAGTTAAGCATCTAAAATTCCCATTTCTATTGCTGCTGGTACTACAGATCCATAATCCCTTATCCACCTCAATAATTCTGAATGAAATATATGTACATTATTAAGCAGGACAAATGAAGACTAAAATCATTCAGGTCATGTTTTCTTGGCTCTTTGAAATTTCATCAAGATACTGTGAGACTGTACTCCCAATAATAATTGATGGCCTGACTTTTTAATGAAGCTTGAAAAACTAACTTCTCATTTTAGATATGGTTCACATCCCAAAGACTTTACAAGTATCTACCTTCAATTAGCCTACATAAATAAATTATTCTTCAAAAACCTCTCAACTTCACTCATTTCCTGTTGCCACTGCCACTCTAGCCCCGGCCCTCGTAATTTTATAGCTGTCATATTATTTCAACAGCTTCCTATCTACCTCCCTATAGTCCTATAGTCCATCTCTTTAATCAGTTCTATAACTGCTACCAGAGAAATATCCCTACAATGCATTTTATTAATATCCTCTAATTCAAAGCCTGAAATGCCATCTCACCACTTCAGAATAGTTTTAAACTATTTCCCCTGATATTTCCTATCTCTCTACATCAATGGTTCTCAAAGTATGTTCCCAAGACCAGGAGCATCAGCAACAAATAAATACTAAGTGCTCGATTAATCACTGGATTTTGAAATAATAGATTATTCATTTTTCTGAGGTAGCTGCAAACTTAATTTTTAAAAAAGAAATAATTTATTGCCTAATAATATTTAATATAAACTTTCTAAAAAGAAAACTGACATTTGAGTTAAGAAGAATTTAATAAAAAACAAAGTATATTTCATCATTGGATAGGTAATTTAAACAAATTTAAATTTATTTCAATCAAAATTCTACTTGCCAGAAAAACTGTTTCCTTATTGTCATTTTTTTTTCCCTGAGATGGAGTCTCACTCTGTCACCCAGGCTGGAGTGCGATGGCACCATCTCTGCTCACTGCAACCTCCGCCTCCTGGGCTCAAGCAATTCTCCTGTCTCAGCCTCCAGAGTAGCTGGGATTATAGGCACCCACCACCATGCCCGACTAATTTTTATACTTTTAGTAGAGATGGGGTTTCACCATGTTGGCCAGCCTGGGTTTGAACTCCTGACCGCAAATGATCTGCCTGCCTCGGCCTTCCAAAGTGCTGGGATTACAGGCATGAGCCACCACACCTGGTCTCTTACTGTCATTTTTAAAAGAACAGGACCAACCAGGCATGGTGGCTATGCCTATAATCCTAGTATATGGGAAGCTGAGGTAGCAGGATCACTGAAACACCAGAGCTCGAGGCTGCAGTGAGCTATGATCATGCCACTGTACTCCAGCCTGGGCAACACAGTGAAAAAAATGTCTCTAAAATATATATGTGTGTGTGTATATTATATGTGTGTGTATATACGTGTGTGTGTATACGTGTGTGTGTGTGTGTGTGTGTGTGTGTGTGTGTGTATGAATAAAATAATAGGCTGGGCGCGGTGGCTCATACCTATAATCCCAGCACTTTGGGAGGCTGAGGTGGGTGAACTGCTTGAGGTGAGGAGTTTGAGACCAGCCTGGCCAACATGATGAAACCTTGTCTCTGCTAAAATAATTATTACAAAAATTAGGCAGGCATGGTGGCAGATGCCTGTAATCACAGCTACTCAGGAGGCTGAGGCAGGAAAACAGTTTGAACCCAGGAGGCGGAGGTTGCAGGGATCCGAGATTGCACTCACTGTACTCCAGCGTGGGAGATGGAGTGAGCCTCCATCTCGAAAAAATAACTAAACCATTAACTGTATACCTATTATTTGTAGGTCCATTTAATGATAAATACAGGCACAAAATCCATAATTTGTGCTCCTGTGGACACCTCCCAAGCACACTGCTTTAGTTACCACATACACAGAAAAACACTGTATAAAATGTACTGTTAGTTTGAGGCCATGCCACCTGAACATAAATGATAGTTATAATATTAAGTTTCACATACTTCGAAACAGGAAAGAGGTTGGATAGAGAAATTCAGTCTCATCCAAAAAAAATTAAAAGTCAACATGCTAGGATTGCCTGGTTCTACAACATGGATCAAGATGCTCTACTATATTACCTGGCAAACCGCTCCTTATCGTTAGACATCTGATCATCATCACACCTGAAGGAGAAGAAAAGGATTGTTTCAAAGCATTACACTTGTTATATATATTTCACTGTGAAATGAAAACTAGAAAGGGGTTGAAATATTCAATAGAAAAAAAAGCCAATGGAAAAGCATCACAAAGTGATAGAAGTAACAGCACCCCATAGAACTTAAAAGACCCACAATTATTATTTGTCAGGTTTCTGGTATTTCATTACCCTTACCAGACACACCAAAAAAAGACAATGATCTAACGATAACACAGCTGACTGGCCTGTCAGCACTACTCTAAAGTAAGGGATAGTCTGGGTTTTTTTTTTTTTAATTACGGTAAAAAACACATAAACTTTACCATATACTTTTTTTTTTCTTAAGACAGAGTGTCACTCCATCACCCAGGCTGGAGTACAATGGCATGATCTCGGCTCACCACAATCTCCACCTCCCAGGTTCAAGCGATTCTCTTGCCTCAGCCTCCCAAGTAGCTGGGATTACAGGCATGTGCCACCATGCCCAGCTAATTTTGTATTTTTAGTAGAGACAGGAGTTTCGCTATGTTGGTCAGGCTGGTCTCAAACTCCTGACCTCAGGGGATCTGTCTGCCTCAGCCTCCCAAAGTGCTGGGATTACAGGTGTGAGCCACTGTGCCTGGCCACCATATACCATTTTTAAATGTATAGTTGAGTAGTGTTAACCATATTCACATTGTTGTGCAACAGATATCTAGTAACATTTTCATCTTGCAAAACTGAAACTCTATACTCATTAAACACCATTTTCTCATTTCTCCTTCACCCCAAACCCTTAGTAACCACCACTTTCCTTTGTGTGTCTATGAATTTGACTACTGTAGATACAACGTGTAAGTGGAATCATAGAGTATTTGTCTTTTTGTAATTGGCTCATTCTTTTAGTATAATGTCCTTAAGATTCATCCATTTTGCAGCATATGACAGGATTTCTTTCTTTTTAAGGCTGAATGATATTCCCTTGTATGTATATACTACATTTTCTGTATCCATTCATCTGTCAGTGTACATTTGGGTTACTTCCACCTCTTAGCTATTGCACAAAATGGGCCAATAAATATGAGTATGCAAATATTTCTTCAAGAGTCTGCCTTCAACTATTTTGTGTATATATATATACCCAGAAAAAAGAAGGGGGAGGTCGGGTGTGGTGGCTCACATCTGTAATCCCAGCACTTTGGGAGGCCAAGGCAGGCGGATCACGAGGTCAAGAGATTGAGACCATCCTGGCCAACATGGTGAAACCCCATCTCTACTAATACAAAAATTAGCTGGGCGTTGTGGCGCGTGCCTGTAGTCCCAGCTACTCGGGAGATTGAGGCAGAAGAATTGCTTGAACCTGGGAGGCAGAGGTTGCAGTGAACTGAGATCGTGCCACTGCACTCCAGCCTGGCAACAGAGAGAGACTTGGTCTAAAAAAAAAAGAAGAGGGAAAGGGAATTTGGTGGTGCTTTTCTCAGGCATAATAATCCTACCTGGTAAGATAAACTATGATAGTCTTTTTTTATGGTTAGGAAAAGGACAAATGAACCTCTCTTTGGGATCTGCATATAGTTGTGACTACTGGATTTTGTGGAAGCAATGACTCAGGGTTAGAGCTAATTGACAGGTATAAAAAAAGACTAGTGGTTACCCTCATATCTTTCATACACAGTGAAGTTCCACAAATAGCATATACCATTATAATTCAGGATTCTCAACAGGAGAAATTCTCAAGCTGTTTGGAAAAAGTCTATCTTTTCCAGAAGTTTAAATCTCTTCCCTTCTTCACATTTATTGAGACTCATTAAGTCTCAAGAGACCTCTTAGAGAATTACTTCCACTTGCAACTATTTCTTTATGATGGCCAAGTCACGGCTGTTGTTTTCAAGAGCATTTGGCAAGGTTCATCAACTAGTCAGTAGCCAGAAATATGAGCCTTAACTTTAAATGTTACTATAAAAAAAGTAGATGTTATTAACTGTATGAAGCATTATAAAACTAAACAACGGCAAGCAATTTACAATATGGACCACCTTTGTGCAAAAACAAAAACTGGCGAGATGAGTGTGTGTACATTCACACATACACATTTATACACAATTGTATACACACTGAATATTTCTGGAAGGATACTCAACAAACTGGAAACTGTAGTTGTCTCAAGAGTTCTGAAGGTCCAAAGTGAAAAGAAGATGTGCTTTCACTGTATATAACTTTGTACTATTTTAAATTTTGGTGTTTTTCTTTTTTTTATTTTTTGAGACAAGGTTGCCCAGGTTGGAGAGCAGTGGCACAACCTTGGCTCACTGCAACCTCCACCTCCAGGACTCAAGCCATCCTCCAGCTACTCAGCTTCCCGAGTACCTGGGACTATAGGCACACACCATCACATCTAGCTAATTTTTGTAATTTTTTTTGTGCAAATGGAGTTTTGCCATGTTGCCCAGACTGGTCTTGAACTCCTGAGCTTAAGCAATCTTCCTGCCTCAGCCACCTAAAGTGCTGGGAACACAGTGTGAGCCACCATGCCTAGTCTGAAATTTCTGTAATAAAATTCACTTATATTACTTTCCCAATTAAAAAAAAAAGAAACTTAGTTAATAAACTAATAAATAAGAAAATAAATGATATTAAATCTGGGCACCAACATAATTAAGTCATTTAAAAAAAAAATCTCAAATGTCTGTTACTCGGCAACGTACAGACTACCTGGGTAGTATTTTCAACTCTGGAAAGAAAAAAAGCAGGTTGCAGTAAAAATTATCTTCCTTTCTTTGAGTCTTCCTGCTTTTCTTACTTAAAAATGAGACAAGCGATTGGTCTTCAGCAAGAATACCTCCCTTTTCTGAAAGAACTCCTTCATCGAAATATTTAAAAGTCCATTCTGAGGCCAGGTACTGTGGCAAATGCTGTAATCCCAACACTTTGGGAGACCGAGGTGGGAGCATCGCTTGAACCCAGGAGTTAAAGACCAGGCTGGGCAACATAATTTTAAAATTAGCCAGCTATTATGGCTTACACCTGTAATCCCAGCTACTTGGGAGACTGAGGTGGGAGGATTGCTTGAGCCCTGGAGGTCGAGACTGTAGTGAGCCAAGATTGTGCCATTGCACTCCAGTCTGGGTGACAGAGTAAGACCCTGTCTCAAAAAAAAAAAATAAAATAAAATAGACCAGGCGTAGTGGCTCACACCTATAATCCCAGCACTTTGGGAGGCCAAGGTGGGTGGACCATTTAAGGACAAGAGTTCAAGACCAGCATGGCTAACATGGTGAAACCCCATCTCCACTAAAAATACAAAAATTAGGTAGGTGTGGTGGTGCATGCCTGTAGTCCCAGCTAATCAGGAGGCTGAGGCACAAGAATCGCTTGAACCCGGAAGGCAGAGGTTGTAGTGAGCCAAGATTACGCCACTGGACTCCAGCCTGGGCAACAGAGGAAGACTGTCTCAAAACAAACAAATAAATAAATAGTCCATTTTAAAAGCTCCAGAAGATTAATTACTCAAAAATATAAATCCCAATTCCTGCTACCTGTAAGGAGTCAACAGGTATCAGAGGGTATGACAAAGTAGTAGATTAATGACCCCTCAACCAATGAATTACACCTCCCAGTATGTACTCCCTTGTGTAACCCCCTCACACACTCACAACTAGAAAATATGACTTGCTTTGACCAATGGGACATAAGCAAATGTCATATAGCAGAGGCTTGATAAGCACTTGCACACTGGGACTTGCGCTGTAGATTGTAGCCATCACCACATGAAGAAATTCAGTCTGGTTTCCTTGAGGATAAAAAAAACCACAGAGAGAAATACCCAGCTATCCCAGCTGAGTCCAGTTCTCAGCTGACAAGCTGAGAATGCAGTCTTATGAGTGAGTCTAGGTGAGATAAGCAGAACAAACATGCAGTCAATCCACAGAATTGAGAAATAACAAATTGTTGTTCTTTTTAAGCCACAACGTAATAGAGAACCAATACAGAGGGTTTGTAAATGCTATCCTCTCCTTACTGAGGTCCTTTCTCCAGAGATATTAATGAAATGCTTAAAAATTTTCTGAGATATGATACGAGTATTTATAGTTTTAGGATGAAGTGCTCTCCTTAGACCTAAGGACAAACATTTACAAGTCAGAAGTATAAAGATTATAAACGAATTTTTAATATCAGACATCTAAGGAAAGTTTTTCAGTCTCTTACCTCAAAAATTTACCGTTCCCTTCTCCATCATCATCAAAATCCAGCCTGAGGAAAGCCAACAATAAATACTTTAAGCCTGCTGATAATACAGAACATTAAGAAATTAAAATTTCTCAACACAAGCTATCTATACGCCCACCCAAATTGAAGAAGGAGAAGAGGAAGTAGCAGAAGTCAAACACAGCTACATTACCTCTTCCTCATAGGGCCAAACTAGGCAAAGAAGTACAAAACTGTGTACAGGCACAATGGCTCACACCTGTAATCCCAGCACTTTGGGAGGCTGAGGTGGGTGGATCAACTGAGGTCAGGAGTTCAAGACCAGCCTGGTCAACATGGTGAAACCTCGTCTCTACTAAAAATACAAAAATTAGCCTGGCATGGTAGCAGGCACCTGTAATCTCACCTACTTGGGAGGCTGATGCAGGAGAATTGCTGGAACCCAGGAGGCAGAGGTTGCAGTGAGCCAAGATCACGCCACTACACTCCAGCCTGGGCAACAACAGTGAGACTTCATCTCAAAAAAGGAAAAAAAAAGTAGTACAAAACTGGGCAATAGAAAAAAAGTACCTTCTGCTACCTTAACACTTTCCTAGAGTAGCAGTCAATCTTTGCCAAAGTTTGGCATTAGACTACAACCTCTATAAAGGGAGCAGGAATCTACTCAGAAAAGATAAGAAAAAAATTAACATAAATAATTCCGGTCCATGTTTCATTTCTATAGTCTGCTCTAAGCTGTGTTACCAAACTTCTGAAACATCTTTCAAAA
>CAUYLG010061854.1:0-129684 GCA_963573385.1 Cacajao melanocephalus
GGACCTAATTAAACTCCAGAGCTTCTGCACAGCAAAAGAAACAATCATTAGAGTGAACCAACAACCAACAGAATGGGAAAAATTTTTGTAATCTACACATATGACAAAGGGCTAATATCCAGAATCTACAAAGAACTAAAACAGATTTACAAGAATAAAAACGAACAAACCCATTCAAAGTGGGCGAAGGATATGAACAGACACTTTTCAAATGAAGACATATATGCAGCCAACAAACATATGAAAATATGCTCATCATCCCTGGTCATTAGAGAAATGCAAATCAAAACCACAGTGAGATACCACCTCACGCCAGTTAGAATGGCAATCATTAAAAAATCTGGAACAACAGATGCTGGAGAGGATGTGGAGAAATAGGAACACTTTTACACTGTTGGTGGGAGTGTAAATTAGTTCAGCCCTTGTGGAAGACAGTGTGGCGATTCCTCAAGGACCTAGAAAGAGAAATACCATTTGACCCAGCAATCCCATTACTGGGTATATATCCAAAGGAGTATAAATTGTTCTATTACAAAGACACATGCACATGTATGTTCATTATGGCACTATTTACAATAGCAAAGACATGGAACCAACCCAAATTGCCCATTGATGATAGACTGGACAAGGAAAATGGGGCACATATACACCATGGACTACTACGCAGCCATAAAAAACGATGAGTTCATGTTCTTTGTAGGGACATGGATGAATCTGGAAATCATCATTCTCATCAAACACTTCATTTTCTTACTCACAGGTGGGTGTTGAACAATAAGAACCATAGACTCAGGGAGGGGAGTATCACACATTGCAGTCTGTTGGGGTGGAGGCTAGGGGAGGGACAGTGGGGGGTGGGGAGGTTGGGGGGAGATAACATGGGGAGAAAATACCAGATATAGGTGACTGGGGGATCAAGGCAGCAAACCACCTTGCCATGTATGTACCTATGCAACAATCCTGCATGATCTGCACATGTACCCCAGAACCTAAAATGCAATTTAAAAAAAAAAGATATAATACTTTTCAGGAGGAATCCAGAAACTTGGTCATAAAAATGAAGAAGAGAAAGAGATAAGCCTACATGGAGAATATTAAAATTTTAAAATGTAAACAGGAAATGCTGAGGTTCTAGATCACCTATACTCTATATAATAGCAATGTTAATGGTTTCAGTATTAGAATGCTACCTAATATTGAAAATATTTCTTAGCACATAAATTTCTCAAAGTTGGTTCTAGGCTTGAAGTTTTTGTTATCTTTAACTTCTCTATTCCCTTTTCTAAGTACTTAATCATTAAGTGACTCTTGATAGTTTCCTTAGAAAAACACCTTAGATGCATCATTTCCTCTTTATATACCATGCCACTTAATAGTTTGGGATTTTATCACCAAGAAAGTTAATTAATAAAATATTGTTCTATGTGGTCTCTCTCCTACCAGACTTCACTTCACGGAAAAGATTTATCTGGAATACCACCATCACTTTAATTTTTATAAAAAAGATCCCACCACTAAAATTACTTTCAGGGATTGGAGTGGAGCAAGGTGGTGGAATAGAAGTCTCCACTGATTGTCCCCCCACCTCAAGAACACAAATTTAACAACTATCTACACACAAAAAAGAAGCAAAAATACAAAAAAAGGCCAGGTGTGGTGGCTCACAGCTATAATCTCAGCATTTTGGGAGTCCTAGGCAGGTGGATTACCTGAGGTCAGGAAGGCTGGCTAACATGGTGAAACCCCTGTCTCTACTGAAAAAAACGCAAAAATTAGCAGGGTGTAGTGGCACGTGCTTGTAATCCCAGCTACTCGGGAGGTTGAGAGAGGAGAATTGCTTGAACCTAGAAGACAAAGGTTGCAGTGAGCTGAGATTGCACCACTGCACTCCAGCCTGGCCAACAGAGTGAGACTCTGTCAAAAAAAAGAACGATTTTGGTCCTTCAAAAGAAACAAAAATCTTGGTAAGCACTCATAGTACCTGGTTTTAACTTCATATCATTGAAAAAGGCACTGAAGAGTTAGGAATAAACAGTCTTGAATCAACAGTGCCACTGATTCCTCTCCCCTGGTAGTGATAGAGTGGTGTGGAGAGCATTTCTGTGTTCTGGGGAGATGGAGAGCACAGAAATTTTGAGGCAGTAAACTCAGTGCTGCCCGATTATAACAGAAAACAAACTGGGCCATATTCAGCTGATGCCCAGGCACAGAGAGAGTATTTAAACCAGCCCTAGCCAGAGGTGACTCACCAATCCCAGTAGTCCAAACTTGAGTTCCTGATCTTGAGTTCCTGCAAGCCTTACTACCATAGGCTAAATTGCTCTGGAGCTCTAAATAAATTTGAAAAACAGTCCAGACCACAAGGACTGCAACTCCTAGGTGAGTCCTAGTGCTGAACTAGACTCAGAGACAATGGACTACAGGGACACAAGAACTGCTGAGACACTAGCCAGGGCAGCTAATGGAGTGCTGACATCACCCCTCCCCTAACCCCAGGCTGCATAGCTCACAGCTCCAAAAGAGACTTTCTTCTACTTGAAGAGAAAAGAAGGAAGAATAGGGAGGACTCTGTCATACATCTTGGATAACAGGTCAGCCACAGCAGGATAGGGCACAAGAACCACAGTGTTACTGGACTTGGCAGGGGGTGGGGGACCTAAAGCAGCTACAGCTTAGATTACAGCAACTACATCTTTTGGATATCTCAAAAGCCTTCCCAAGAAGGATGGGTACAAACAAGTGCAGACTGAGAAGACTACAATAAATATTTAACTCTTCAATGCCCAGACACAAACATCTATAAGTATTAAAAGCATCCAAGAAAACATGAACTCACTAAATGAACTGAATAAGCTACCTAGGACCAACTCTGCAGAAACAGAGATATGTGACCTTTCAGACAGGGAATTTAAAATAGCTGTTTTGAGGACACTCAAATAAATTCAAGATAACACAGAGAGGGAATTCAGAATTCCGACAAATAAATTTAACAAAAAGATTGAAAGAATCAAGCAGAAATTTTGGAGCTGAGAAATAGAATTGGCCTACTTAAGAGTGTGTCAGAGTATTTTAATAGAATGATAAAGCAGAAAAAATAACTTGTAACCTTGAAGACAAGCTATTTGAAAATACAGAGTCAGAGGAGACAAAAGAAAACGGGATAAATGAAAATGAAATATGCCTACAGGATCTAGAAAACAGCCTCCAAAGGCAAATCTAAGAATTATTGGCCTTAAAGAGGAGGTAGAAAAAGAGATAGGAGTAGAAAGTTTATTCAAAGGAATAATGAGAGAGAACTTCCCAAACCTAGAGAAAGATACCAATGTCTGAGTACAAGAAGGCTGTAGAACACCAAGGAAAGATAACCCAAAGAAGACTACCAGAAGGCATTTAATAATCAAATTCCCAAAAGTCAAAGATAAAGAAAAGAAAAGCAGCAAGGGTAAAGAAACATATAACATACAATGGAGCTCCAATATATCTAGCAGCAGACTTTTCAGTGAAAACCCTACAGGCCAGAAGAGAGTGGCATGACATATTTAAAATGCAGAAGAAAAAAAAGTTACCCTAGAATAGCATATTTGGCAAAAATACTCTTCAAACATGAAAGAAAAATAAACTTTCTCAGACCAAAAAAAAAAAAAAAAAAAAAAAAGCTGAGGAATTTTATTAGCACATAACCTGTCCTGTAAGAAATGCTAAAGGGAGTTCTTCAATCTGAAAGAAAAGAATGTTAATGGACAAGAAGAAATAATCTGAAAGTACAAACACACTGGTATTTTTAAGTACACAGAAAAACATAGAATGTTATAATACTATAACTGTGGTGTGTAAACTACTCATCTTTAGTAGAAAGACTAAACAGTGAACCAATCAAAAATAATAACTACACAACTTTTCAAGACATAGGCAGTACAATAAGATATAAATAGAAAAAAACAATGTTAAACAGCAGGGGAATAAAGTTAAGCATGGAGTATTTATTAGTTTTCTTTTTGCTTGGTTGTTTATGCAAACAGTGTTAACTTGTTATCAGGCTAAAATAATGGGTTATAAAATAGTATGTGCAAGCCTCATGTTAACGAATCAAATCACAATGAAAAAAGACTGAAATCTAAGACCTCAAACTATGAAACTACTACAAGAAAACACTGGGAAAACACTCCAGGACATTGATCTGAGCAAAAATTTCTTGAGTAATACTTCACAAGTATAGACAAATGGGATTACATCAAGTTAAAAAGCTTCTGCAAAGCAAAAAAACAAAACAACAACAACAAAAAACAAAGCAAAAAACAATAATCAAAGTGAAAAGACAACTCCCAGAATAGGAGAAAATATTTACAAATTACCAATCTGACAAGGTATTAATAACCAGAATATGTAAGAAGTTCAAAAAATTCTATAGAAAAAAAATCTAATAATCCAATTAAAAATAGGGAAGAGATTTGAATAGATGTTTTCCACAAGAGAACATGCAAGTGAAAACCTGTGTAAGCTGTGAGAAGTAATATTATTTCTTTTTGTCTTATAATGGAAATAAAGGTAGAATTATTTCCTCTTAAATTATGATTTCCACAACAGAGAGGTTAAAAAGTGCATTCTTTTTATTGATAACTTTATTCTTCAATTGGTCCTTCTAAACATCTTAAAGCAGGTATCTACAAAGTCATGAAATAGAATGAAAAGGACATGATTGAGTCATGGGGGTGGACTTCCCTTTGCTGTTCTCATGATAGACTTCTTATGAGATCTGGTTGTTTGATAAGTGTATGGCACTTCCCCCTTCACTCTCTCACGCCTGCTCCACAGTGATAAGACATGTCTTGCTTCCCCTTCACCTTCCGCCAGAATTGTAACTTTCCTGAAACCGCCTCAGCCATGAGGAACTGTGAGTCAATTAAACCTCTTTCCTTCATAAATTACCCAGTCTCAGGAATTCACACCATTAGTAGCTCTTGAACGTTCTCTCTTTTCTTGTTTTAAAGGTACAGAACTCTATTTTTAAAAACATTTTTGACAGTTACTGTGTATAATGTAAGGAAGTTCTACAATATAGTAGTAAAATAAAATGGGAGAAATGTGACCTCTGGTCTTTATTTGTTGGTTATGAATCCAGTAAGTATTAGTGACTGTGGATTTAGCTCAGTCACAGAGTCATTTGCAATCAAGAATCTTCTAATGTTATTTCCTTACTTGTATCACACAATTATCAATAAATTTGACCCCCAGACCCCAAATTTTCAATCAACTTGTGTCTTACTCTTTTATGTGATGGATATTTAAATATCACTAAATATTAAACGGAAAATGAAAGAGTTAGGGGGACAAAATAAGCCAGGTGTGGTGTCACGTGCCTGTAATCCCAGCTACTTGGAAGGCTGAAGCAGGAAAACAGATCGAACCTGGGAGGTGGAGGTTGCAGTGAGCCAAGATCATGCCACTGCACTCCAGCCTGGGCAACAGGGTAAGAGTCTGTCAAGAAAGAAAGAAAAAAAAGAAAAGAAAGAGAGAAAGAGAGTAAGGGAAGAAGGGAAAGAAAAAAATCCAGAAATACATGGCATTAAGAGCAAGTGAAGACAGTGCAGGACACAAGAAAATTTTTAAAAAAATTTTTTAAGAGACAACTTTTCATCTCTAAATCAAGAAAAGAATGAGATGAAAGAGGACAGATGAGGGACTAAGACAGTGCAATTCTTACAAATCACAAATTTTATAATTAATTTATTATTTAAAATTCAGTGAGAATGTTGAAAGATAAAACTTAGAAAAATTTAGGAAATCTTCCAGAACATAAGTAGTTAATAATAAAACAACAGAGAATGTTAAGTGTGTGTATGTGTGTGTGTGTGTGTATAATTTTCCCCTTTTTATATATTTATACACGTGTGTATGCATATGTGTATGCAATGTCTTTTCTATCTCATACATGTGTGATATGGCTTGGCTCTGTGTCCCCATCCAAATCTCGTGTCAAATTGTAATCCTCATGTGTTGAAGAAGGGGCCAACTGGGAGGTGACTGAGTCATGGGGGTGGACTTCCCCCTTGCTGGTCTGCTGATAGAGTTCTCACAAGATCTGGTTGTTTGACATGTGTATGGCACTTCCTCCTTCACTCTTGCTCTCTTGCTCCACAGTGAGAAGACATGACTTGCTTCCCCTTTACCTTCCACCAGGATTGTAACTTTCCTGAAGTCTCCTCAGCCATGAGGAACTGTGTCAATTAAACCTCTTTTTTCATAAATTACCCAGTCTCAGGTAGTTATTTATAGCAGTGTGAGAATGGAATAATACAATGTGTGATATTCAGGAAGTCCAACATCCAAACCATTAGAGCTCTAGATGGAGAAAATAGAAAAATGATGACGAAATCATCAATAATTGCAAATAATTAGAAAAAAATTCAGAACAGAAAAATGTGGAAGAACTCCACCTAAGTGCCCAAAACAATAAATTAAAAAAAAAAACCAAGACTAATGTTTGTAAAATTTTGTAACACTGATAATAACAAGTCCTTGAGATTTAAAACTGAAAGAGACTCAGAATGTCATCTTAGTTGAAGAGCAATTTACAAAATACAAGAGATAAAGTAATGCTTTATCAATATTTAATGGAATTATTTTCAACCTAGAATTGTACACCCAGCCAATCCATTAATTAGATGTGCATGCACAATGAAAACTTTAAGCCACATTTTCCAGACGCCCTGTGGTATGCAGAATCATGGACCTCCTAAACATGTCCCTGTTCTTATCCCTGGAATCTGTCAGTGTGTCACTTTAAATGGCAAAGGAAAATTAAGGTTGCAGATGGAGTAAAGTTTACCAAAAAGCTGTCCTTAAAATATGGAGATTATCCTAGATTATCCAGATGGACTCAGTGTTATCACAAGGGTCCTTAAAAGTAGAAGAAGGGGTGCAGAAGAGGAGGTCAGATGTAATGTGAAAAGAATCCGACCCACCATTGTTGGCTTTGAAGATGGAGGAGAAGGTCACCAGTCAAGGAATGTGGGCAGCCTCTAGACACTAGGACAGACCAAAAAAAGTGATATTCCCCTTGATTTTAGCCCAAGGAGATCTAAGTCAGACTTCTAAACTACAGAACCACCTGGTAATACATCTGTGTTGTTTTAAGCCACTAAATTTGCAGTAATTTGTTACAGAAAAAAATAGAAAACAAATACATATGCTTTTGTGAGAAGCTACAATAAGATTTTCTCCAGTAAAATGGCCAATAAACCAAGAACAGGAGACCCAGGATACAGGTCAATACAGGCACTATAACACAGGAAGAGAAAGAAAAGGTCATTTCCAAGATGGCTGCAAAAGAACATTTCAAGACAATTTTTGTGGACCAAACCTAGAGACTGAGTAGACCAATCTGAAACAAGGGGATAAAAAGCACTTGGATGGAGCTGGGAGCCATTATCCTCAGCAAACACAGGAACAGAAAACCAAACACAGCATGTTCTCACTTATAAGTGGGAGTTGAACAATGAGAACACATGGACACAGGGAGGGGAACAACACACACTGGGGCCCATTGGGGTGAGAAAGAGAGCATCAGGATAAATAGCGAAAGCATGCTGAGATTAACTCCTAGGTGATGGGTTGATAGGTGCAGTGAACCATGATGGCACACATTTACCTACATAACAAACATGTACGTCCTGCACATGCATCCTGAAACTTAAAATAAAACAAAAATTTTTAAAAAGCACTTGAAGGATTCAGAGGAAAAAAGTGCTTAATAGATTATTGTGTATATTTGATCATGCAGAAAATTGTAGCAAGATATTTTTAACAGAGTTATTAAATTGCGTGTCAAGAGTTAGCCAGATATTTAAAGAAAACTGAGCAAAAAGTTGTGAAAAAAGGAAATTCACTCACCCATAGTACAGTACTTGAGTAGAATCTATGTAGTCATAATAGCAATGAAGACATTATATATATTTTGCCAAACATTGTGATATTTCTGTTATAAGAGAATGGTTAGGAGGAATAGGAGTAAGGGTAAAAGCTAAAGACTTCATTCCTTTAAAAAGAAATTAATAAATAATATTTAACATTTATAAATCAAAACATAACAGTCTACACATATTATTTGGAGAAATGGATTAAATTATTTCATAATGGGGGATACAGAACAGATAAAGTTATTTCATAGTAGGGGGACATAGAATTAGTATACTGTAATTTTTGTCACTATTTTCAACACTTTTTTTTTTAACTTTTAAGCTATGTATATGTGTTAAAGCATTAAAAACTAAAGTAATTGTTTTTTAAATGTATGATTATTTATAGCTAAAATATTAATAGATATTATCTATAAGTATCAACATTATAAAGAAAATTATGAGGCCCCATCTGCCATCACTAGACCTCACCCTCATCTCCTGATTTGTTTTTCTCCATAGCATTTATCCACAATTACTACCATAAATACTCTACTCACTTATTTGTTAATTGTTTTCTCAGATCACTGGAATGTAACATTAATGAGGAGACAGAGATTACGTAATTTCACCACCATTGTATCCCCAGAGCCTAAAACAATGTCTGTTACATAGAAGGCATTCAAACAGAAATGAGTAAATGAAATTTTAAAAACTCTGCTATAGTATTTCTTAAACATTACAAATATTTATTTGTAACATTTATTTATTGTACTATTTATTACTTTAAAATTAGAAAAAGACGTCTCTTTTTTTGTAAGAAAAAGAAAAAGTGCTGTCTAGGAAGAGAACAGGGGGAGTGGGGCAGATGGTCCGGCAGAGGTTGCTGGTTTTGTCTCATTGCATGTGGACCTGTGACAGCCCAGAAGTTGAGCCAACAAAGGAGGATCCCAGAAACCAGGTCAGAATAGTGTTTTATATTCTGACCTACCTAATTAAGTATAGAGTGGATGGATTTGGTGCAATAGTGGGGAAAGGAGGGACATGCGTGAATTTCCCCCTGCTAGTCATGCAAAGTTAGGTAGATCAGTGAATGCTACACAACGTGTTTTTATCCAGTCTCTAGTTTACTTGACTGGAGCACAAGTTAACATCACTGAAAGTAAATCAATAAACCAACAATCTCTGTTCCTACATTAACATCAGTCAGAATACTGTTTAATTTAAAACACCTAGTCACCATTTCTGCCTTCCCTACTTCAGTCCCAACTATTTTTTGTCTCTGCTTAACTGTCTGGATTCCTGGATGTACTCCACAGATAATTTAGCTAGCATCCCCAACTCACCCTAAAGCATTTTTTTTCAGTTGTTAGAATCCTTCTAAAGGACATCCATTGCTCCCCAAACACCAGAATTGTTTCAGTTTAGAGAGCAACGTGATTTGGCATTAGAGATTGTCATTTATCCCACTGTGCTCCAGTTCGCTTGCTCTATATAATCTTGAGAACTTTAAATAGCAAAAACTCTCATATCTGTGCTCCTCATTGCCAGCCCTATTCAGCTACTTAGGAGCTTCTTCCAGTTTTACTTGTAGTCTGAAATTAAAATTTCAACTTCTTCCCACTGCCGTGATCTTTTTTTCCCCTTGATTGGAGAAAAATGATTTTTTTTCTCCAATAGCATGTTAGTATTTTTTCCTTCATAGCGTGTAGAAATAGCATGTTAGGTATCTTTTAACCAACCATGAAGAAAGCATTGTCTACAGTCCATCATTTGTAAGAATGTCTTTAGGTAAATGTTGCTTATGCTAAAGTGAAAGTTCTTTGCCATAAATACTAAAAATATTCCATTTTACCTTACTTTTGGATTTCTGCTTGATTTTTTTCAAAACATAGTTTCTTAAACGGGCTTTACTTCATTTATTAAAAAATATTTTTAACAATCTATAAGTTTGAAAACTAAGATGATTTCATTGCCCACCCTCTCCTTCTATCCTCATATCCTTGACCCCCAATACATAAGAGTGCCTTAGGTCATTTTATAGAAGGATACTAGAAAAGTATGGCAATTATAAAAAAAGGAGGCAGACTCCAAGAAAGTAATTGTAATAATCGAGCACTAAGCTATAATCTTGTTAAAGTCATTGTTGAAAGAAGCTATTACCAATTTGTCATTTCTGGCTCAATTAAATTATTAATTTTACTTATTATAACATGGGAATTACATAAATATCATAAAGGTGATATCGTTGTAAAAATGTATTTGTGTTGTGGCTGGCTGTGATGGCTCACACTGTAATCCCAGCACTTTGTGGGGGCTGAGGCGGGAGGATCACAAGGCCAGGAGTTCAAGACCAGCCTGGTTTTTTAGACAAAACCCCGTCTGTACTAAAAACACAAAAATTAGCCACGTGTGGTGGCATGTGCCTGTAATTCCAGCTACTCAGGAGACTGAGGCAGAAGAATCGCGTGAACTTGGGAGGAAGAGGTTGCAGTGAGTCGAGATCAAGCCACTGCACTCCAACCTGGGTGACAGAGTACGACCCGGTCTCAGAAATAAAAAAGTGTATTTGTGATGTTTCTAATGTTTTATATACACTTAGTAAAAAAAATATACAGCAGTAGTGTGGGCTGGTCAAACAGGTTCTGACTCAGTGTCCCTTGACTATTGTTGATGCACTACTATGGATATGTTGCTTATGCACACACAATCTTCAAAAGCCAAGACAAGTAATGATTCTATCAGATGCACATTACATCTCCCATGAGATTCTTCATGCCAGCACATCAGTGGCCTGTATGTATGATATGAAAATCTTGGAGATGTATTCTAACTTCCCATTAAACCAACTTTCTTACAATCCTTCATGGACATAATGAGAGTGAAAGAAAAGAACACTAGAACTCATAGATCTTGTCATGTGGAAGAGGAACGAATGTTCGAGAAGCAAAGTGAAGTGGAGGGAACTGAAATAGGTGAGTGGTGCTGATCCAGAGGAGAAATATCCCAAAGTGCGTGATATTAACCTCAGGGCTTGCTGGTTAAATTGGGGTCAGTTGTAGCTGCAACAAACAATCAAGTAAAGTTAACATTATGGGGTTCTCAAACAAGGCTTGAAAAGTTCTGGGATAAGGAAGAGCTTGTAAGAAGAGGGGTAGATACTAGAAAATGGGGGCAGATAGAAAGGGATGCATCAGTGAGGTAATAAAAGAATAACACTGGATCTAAAAAGGCATTTGTGCATGACGCAAATACTGCACCTGCGTTCCTAACTACTATGACCATAAAACACTTCAGATGGAAACAAGCCCATGACCTTACATATTTCTATAGTTAAATCATTAATGTATGTCAAGAGGGCTACATGAAGTATTAAAGGAATAGTATCTTTATTTTGAATAATACCTATTCTAATGGTAAACGCCCAGAGCTTTCTTACCTCTACAAAGATGAAGCAGGGGAAAATTGTGTCACTTCTACTAAACTCTTGGCTTTGATGATTTGGAAACATATTTTCCTGTTGGGATAGGAAGAAAGAATTTAACGATTTTGAAATCCACTTTGTACATGGCTACATGCTGTGTGGAAGCTCAATAAATTCTCATTACAAAGCTAACTTTGTCTTTACCAGGAACTAACATCTCTCATTCTGAGTAATTGTCTGATAACATCAATATCTTCCACTTAACATTGCATCTAGCATCTACAAGGATCCTTCCTTTTTCAATGTTCCCTCTGGCTTGAGAGATCATCAAACATTTTCACTTCTACCCTAGCACACACATAATCAGATAACAAACATTTGACTTTATCTGTTGGACAGAGACTCATTTGACTAGAAACACTATGTTGGAATTCACTGGGTACCGTGGCAACATCGTCCCCTACAGCTCTGCACCCGTCCCTCCCCCAGCTCCATCACAATTTTAAGCATTTTCTTAGATGGACTTTTATTAATAAACTTGTCACGAACCCCTCCAAAGGTATTCCTGCCCCCAAGATTATGTTCAAATTCCAAGGAGTTTCCACATTATCCCCGCTATACAGTTTAAAATTTTCAAAATAAAATCTTCTTACTATGAAAACCACCTTATTAGATAGACATGAGTCAAAACAGTAGAATCAATGACACAGAATTATCAGTTAATACTTTGATTATAATCCTTATGAAAAATAAATACACAAGTAAATAGTTTGACTTCCTTTCAAACAGCCAAGTAGGCAAAACCAGAAGACCTTACAGAGTCAAAGTTAGATGTTTATATGGAATCATGAGCAGACAATGATATGAAAAAATGAATATGAACCCATCAAAACAGAAAGCATGTATAAATTCCTCTGTAGATGAAATTGAAGTGATCAGTGTATTAGTCTGCTCTCACGCTGCTGATAAAGACATACCTGAGAATGGGCAATTTATAAAGGAAAGAGGTTTAATGGACTCACGGTTCCACATGGCTGGGGAGGCCTCACAATCATGGTAGAAGGCAAAGGAGAAGCAAAGGCATTTCTTACATGGCAGCAGGCAAGAAGAAGTGCATGTGCAGGGGAACTCCCCTTTATAAAACCATCAGATCTCATGAGACTTATTCACTATCACGAGAACAGCACATGATTCAATTACCTCCCACCTTGTCCCTCTCACAACATGGGGGAATTGTGGGAGCTACAATTTGAGATTTAGGTGGGGACACAGCCAAAATATATCAGTGAGAAAATGTAATTTTTTTTCCTGTATTGCAATATCCTGACCACTCCCAAATGCTGATATATCCCATATTCTAATTTCAATTTGCTATAAACATTTGAGATCAGCCTCCTTACTGAGAGGAGGCAAACCACCACTCTCTCCACATAGTTCAGTGGCTTTCAGTAGAATGTCTCACTTCAGAGGATATTTGGAAATGGTATATAGAAACTGGGTTGTCATAATGAGTTAGACCCTTTATTGATAGGTAGGCACAATGATCAGGGGTGTTAACGTGCTCTACAATGTACAGGACAGTTCAGCATGTACTAAAGAATTGTTCCCACATCCCGCCCTACATTCTAATGTCCTATTATAAAAGTATGCCAGTAGCAGTTCAGTTATTATAATAATAAAAGTATAAGAACACATATGAAAATCCTGGTAATTTAAAAGAAGGCTATAATGCATAGGGAAGCTTAAATAGAAAAAAGTAATGGTTTTGTAATTATAAAAATTATACTTACATGGAACATTCTATTTACCAAAGATGATTTCCCACTACATGCTTAATTTAAGAGGTTTTCATTGCACGGTGCAGTGATGCAGTTATGGAAAAAGCAAAAAAATGATCACAGATCACTTATATTTAAAAATGTAAGGTTTTCAAGATGTAAGGCTTTTAAATGATTCATATCGAAGACAATATTATTTAGCTAGTGAACTTTATGCCATGCATGGGCATGACATTTGAATTTCATTAATAAAATTCCTTTTAAAACATTTTATTTTACTTCTTTACATGTATGCTTTAATTTCTGAGCATAATGATAAGAAATCTGTGTGATGACAATCAGATATCCAAATTATCCATTTATTTAGGTGATGCACATATTTTTCAATTTTACTCTGACACTGTCACTAGAGTCTTTGAAAGAAATGGGTAGGCTGAAGAAATGGGGTCATGGAAAAGTAGCCTGTATTCCCAGGGGCAGTTGAACAGAGGTGTGAACAGAGCTGACACAAGAGAAAGTAGCTGGACTTTGGGCTTTATTGCCAGCACTGTACTTGAGAAAGCCACTTTACCAGGCTATAAATTCAAGAAGCAAGAGAATGCAGGGAGGAGCACTTCAGCGAGGACTGAAGGGATTGGAAGAGATGGAAGGGTTTCTGAACTTCCTTGCAAATCACTTTCATATAAGCCTTAGGAGAAAAGTAGAGCTGACTGTGAAGTAGTTCTACAATAAAAGATTAATCCTAACTGACGATGATGAAAAACAAACAAAATGAGAAGCCCCAAAAATTTAAGATGAAGGAGAAAAAGTTGGGAGAGAGAGGGGGAAGCTAATGACTGGAACTGAACTCTTGCTTCAGCTGTGGGTCACGTAGCCCTTAGACACCTGCTACATTGTAAGCTTTGCCAGCCCGTGTTACCCAGGGCAGTCGTTCCCACAGTAGCCTCCCTCTCCCATGGGGACACATGTAACCCAATGGAATCTTTTACAAAATTTAAAATGTACAATGAATGAGTGATGAAAAAGAAAATGTGTTATTTAGTAAACTGGAAGAAAAATAATACTACAAGGACATATTGGAAACATCATTTTAAATATTTTTATAACTTAGTATAAGCTAATCAGAGACCTCCTTTGAAAATGAAGAGATTATTCTTCAGCTCTTGGTGCTGTCTTTTGGAGAGCTGGAGCAAAGGTAAGGAGGAGTTTTTGATAACTTTTATACACTGATTTGTCATACTGCTCATAATATTATATTTTTTAATCTTTTTTTTAAAAAAAAGTTGTACAAGTTACCAGTGCCTTTGGGATTTAAATGAAATCAAAAGCTGAATAGAACCACAATATGTCAGCAAGGGATGAGCTAACCATAAATAAAAGGTCAATGTTGCCTAATATGTGCAATGGTTTAGAACCAAACAATATTTTTGTACTTTTAAATAAGCCAAGACAGATTTCTGCTGGTGTGCTTGATTTTGTTGATGTACTTTTTAAAAATGGTTGATCCTTATTTAACTTATTTAATGTATTGCATTATATGTGACAAGGCTAAGACCTAACTAGCCCATGCTTGAACTTTAATTGCTGTTTGAGAGCCATTGAATTTTCTGAACTTGAATGTTTCTTCACACCGCATGTATGGGCGGTGGTTATAGAAAGGTCCACAAATTCTATGATGGTCCTTCTTTCAAGAAGTGAATCCTAGTTCCCCTCCCCTTAACTGTGGCCTGAACCTAGTGACTCACTTCAAATGGATGAAGCGTAGCAGAAATGATGGTGTTTGACTTTAGAGACGGGGTCATAGAAAGCACTGTGGCCTTCTGCTCACTGACGCACTCTTTGATTTCTGGATCTAGAGCACATAAACTGCCATGCTCTGAAGAGAGACCCACGTGGCCAGGGATTTTGACTTCCTGCCACAAGCCAGTGAAGAAGTGAGGCCTCCTGCCAATAGTTGCGTGAGTAAGAAACCTTGGAAACAGATCCTACATCCACAGCCAAGCCTTCAGATAATAGCAGGTCCTGCCAACGTGCCCTGACAGCATCAGTGTGAGAGACCTTGAGTCAGAACCACCCAGTTAATTCACTCCCAGATACCTGGACCAGAACATCTGTGAGATGTTAGCTGTATTCACTTAGGCCATCAAATTTTGGGGTAATATTTTGCATAGTAATAGATAACTGCTGTAAGTATTGTCACTGATGTATTAGCATATTGGATATCAGTCAGGATGAAAATTGTTTTGGTTTTTTTTTTTTTTGTAAAGAAATAGTAATCTTAGAAGTGGTTCCTGTGTTCCACTATTTGCTCATGATCCACTCACTTATTTACTTCCCAACATATATACTGTCATGTCTGCCTTGACCCTTCTAGTTTGTTCTTAGGTTGTTATCATGAAGGGTACCCTGGCTGACCAATGGCTGGGTTTGGGATGGAGTCAGATGAAAGGCAAACAATGAGGGTAAATCTCAAGTGAACGAGTGCAAAGGAGGCAAAACCAGGAAACTGAGTGTTGCTTGTAAGGTATTTCTAAACTGAATCATATGGAATCGTGCTTTTGTAGGTCAAAGCTGGTTGAATATTGGCACTTTTATTTGGTGCTTTCATTTGGTTTAATTAAAGATCAATCCTTGTTGACTCTGTAACATTTGAAAAAAATAAAAAGTTAAATAGAGCATCTAAAACAACAAAAAAGAAAAAAAGGAGACTGGAAAGAAAGTGAAAAGAAAGGAAGGGAAGACACAGAGAAGTTGGTTGGTAAACTCCTTGCAAGTGGTGTGGTATCTGATGACTACCTGAGCCATCACTTTATCAATCACTTTATCAGTTACTACAAACCTTGTGCAAGACATTTAGCCTGCATAGTTCTCAATTTTCTCATCTATTTCATGAGTGTAATACTAATACCTACCATACAAGTTCATTTTGAGGCTCAAATGCAATATTGTGTATGAAGAGGACTTTTTAAAGTACTGTCCTCTCCAAATAGGCGGTGAATATGGAACCTGGTCCTCCAGATCTGAATTCCCAACCAAATGGATTAATTGCACACTCCTGTCTAAGAAAATATATTTGAGGCATATGTGATAGAAAAGAAAAAAAAAAGGACACTTTATTTTCTAGGTGTTATGAGCTGAACTGTTTTCCTCTACAATTTTTATGTTGAAGTTCTAACACCCAGTACCTCAAAATGTGACTGTATTCGGAGACAGGGCTTTAAAGAGGTAACTAAGATAAAACAAAGCTGTTAAGATGGGCTTTAATTCAATTGTTTGGTACCCTTATAAGAAGAAGTGCTTAGGACACGTGCACCTAAATAAAGAAAATCATAGAGAAGGGCTATCCACAAGCCAATAAGAGCGCTCTTGGAAGAAACCAACCAGCTGATGTCTCGATCTCAGATATCCACCCTTTAGAACTGTGAGAAAATGAACCTCTGTTGTGTAAGCAACCCAATCTGAGGTACTGTGTTATGGCAGCCCCAGCAAACAAATACATTAGGTAATAGCTACCAAGGTGTTAAAAGCAGGGTCTTATGTGCTATTTCAGATTCAATACTTATCTATATAGATTTGGTACTAGCTAGTACCTGGGTAGCAGTTTTGTGGGGATAAAAGATGATGAGATTGCAGGGGGATATCTTAAGAACTGTTACAAGCTATGTAATCTTAAAACAATTTCTACATTGCTACAAAATACACAAAAAGTTGAAAGAATTATTCAAGTTATTCAAATGTAAGTTATTCTGAAAGTTTTTGTTTTTGCCCACTTGGGAAATTTAAAAATTTTTCACATGGAAAATAATATACACAGAAAAATCTACTTAATTTGCATATGGCTTAACTTGGCAAATTTAAATTTTAGAATCATTTTCCTTGTGAGTGCAAATTGAATGCTAATTAATGTTAATATTAGTCTCAGAAAAACATAATTTTTTCTATCCCTCAAACCAAATAATGCATCCCATTAGAAATTATTTAGGGGGAAGATCAGAAATTTGGCTTAACTTCGCTACATCTATTCATTGTTAGTGCTAAAAATTGAGAGGGGAATGGGCAGCATTATTATTTTTGCAATGGTATTTTTTCTTAAACTGTGTGAATACCAGCAGAAAAAGTCACATAATGTTTTCAAGGCTAAATTAATGTAATTGTGTTGCACCAGTGCTATTCTATTATTGCCAGAGATCCCTACAATATTATTCTACATTTTATTACCATTTATATATTGTTTTAATACTAACTTCTGTATTAATTGATTTACATTGATTGTCCCCTTGTGTCCCAAGCACTGCATAAACAGGAACTCACCTTCTACAATAAAATAACTGTATTGGCAATTGACTGCAGCTTCTATTGAGGAATTCAACAAAAAGAGATTAAAATCGTCAATAACTCCAATAACCTTGTGTGCTCTAGAGTACTGCCATAATGGGTTGTGTCTAATTTCAGAGAGTATTTGCGTAGATTATCTTCTCACCTGCCCATAGTAATTTAACTAATAGCTTATGTGCTGCATTTTCTTGGAGGGGGAAAACCTAAATATAATGGTTTCCTTTTTGTAAAGTTCCAATCTTGATTTTTAAATTACGAGGTTTTAAAATAATAAGTGAATGTGTTAGCTTTTCAGCAGGTAAGGAAGCAGCATGTAAAAAGCTGCTGGTTTCAGAGTGAGAAAAGAAAAGTGGCTCAGAGCAGGCTGAGCTCCAAGAGGAATGCAGGCCCAGAGAAACAGGAGCATAGGACCTCAGTCATGCCCACACACACGCCTGGGGGCAATTGTTTAAAGTTACTTTGTTTCTGACTATCTTCTTCACCTACCATCTTCATGTTCTTAGAATCTGTGGTACAAGAAATTACGGATAGCCAAACAATACTAACGTTAATTTACTATAAATTCCTGGTAAACAACTTAGGTACTGCCTCTTCTTTTCCTTTAAAAACCTGCTTGTAAAGGTTGATAAATTGGAGTGTATATTCAAGGCCATTTGCATCTATGCTTCCAGGTTGCGATCCTCAAGCTTGGCCCAAATAAACTCTCTGCTTACATTAATTTTGCTTCAGCTTCTTCCTTTTAGGTTGACAATAATGAGTCCTTAAATTTGACAA
This sequence comes from Cacajao melanocephalus, assembly GCA_963573385.1. NCBI lineage: Eukaryota > Metazoa > Chordata > Mammalia > Primates > Pitheciidae > Cacajao > Cacajao melanocephalus. The sequence continues at coordinate 18,207 of CAUYLG010061854.1, forward strand.
AAGTGTTTTAAAACTATCCCAATAAAAGGCTATTCCCTTGTTATTCCAACAGTTTTGAACATAAAAACTGTGGATTACTAGGAAAGGCTTAAAACTTCCATGACTTTACTTATCCATTTGTGATGAGTTCAATATATAAATTAAAGGACTAAAGTAGAAGATTAAAATCACAATAGTTTAAACAAAACAAAGAATTGTGTTTCCCAGTTAAGTAATAGTCCAGGTGTACATAATCTAGGGCAGGTACAGCTGCCCAGTGCTGAAGATCTAGGCTTCTTCTGTCATGTTGCTACATCATCCCACAGTGTCTGCTTCATCTAAGTATTTCAGTGTGGCTCATTTTCACCATGTTTGCTTTCTGGGGAACAAGAATGAGGAAAGGGGTGGAAGGAAAGTATGTTCTACCCTTTTAAAGATGTATAAACATCACTTCTAGATTGGACAGACCATGTTCAAAAGGCCACAGCCAACTACCCATGAGACTGAGAAATTTTTCCCACTGAAACCTCTATTTATAAACAGAAGAAGTTAGGGGATGAGTAAGTTCTGTCATCTGAAATAATAGGTAAATTTCTTTTTTTCTTTAGAAATCTTAATTCAGAGCCCGGAAATTCAGCAAGCATCATGTTGGAAACTGAAGCCATGTCCTTGGGCTTTGTGTGATATTCAGCAGCCTACTGTAAAATGTGGAGCAGCATAGCTGATATCCAGCAGTATATCTTGGGTGACTCATGGTGAATCAGAAAGTCTCCTTGTGCATTTCAGAGCTGTGGTCATGTAAGAGCTGTCACAGCATGTTTTTCTCTCAATAGAAACAGAAATTGTGAGATAAACATAGGCTATAAAACATTGAAGGGGAAAAAAACACTCTAGATTGTTACTGATCATTTCCACTTTCTTTTGGTCTAATTGGACTACTCGTAGTTCCTCTAGCAGTATGCTCATTGTGGCAGCCTGAATTTACCAATACTAACACAGTTCTAATTTCTACTTTGCCAGTTGGAAACAATTGCTTTATTTTTTTTTCTGAATATAAAAGTATTTACTTCTCTATAAATGAGTGTAAAAAGAAAAAAGTAAAAATATTGCATAATTTTACCCTCCAGAAATAATTCCTGCTAGCATTTTGGTATGTATTCCTCCAGACTTTGTCAATGCATAGGGACCATGGACTAGTAAGTTCATTACCACACATTGCCTTAAGCACATACTATTTTGTAACTATGATACTATTCTGAGTTTTAAGGTAAACTCACTACAGGGGTTACATGGAAATCCTCTGGCTTTCTTGGTCCTCTACTTCCTACATGGTCCATCAGAGTCTCGTCCCCAACTCTCCCATGGTAATATATCACCTTGGTTTGGGGATGCTTAAAATTTTTATAACTTTACTTATCCATTTGTGATGAGATCGATATATTAATTAAAGTCTGGGGAAAGGTTTGCTTTTCTCCAACATTCTGATTTGTAGTAACTGAAAGAATAGGTCTTGTGATGCAACTACTCTGAGTCTTCCTACCATGGGTCCTGAGTGCTTGCTGCTGGGCTGTTCACCTCCTGGCTGAGAAATATTCCATATATTATTTATATAGCTACAGTCTCTTTGGCATACTCAAGAAAGGAAAGAAATTTTACTGTCTACTTTTTAACAGAAAAATCAACCATTTATTAAGGACTTCACTGAAAAACATCTCCTTATAGCTGAGGATTAGCTAACTGTATTAGTCTGTTCTCACACTGCTATAAAGACATGCCTGAGGCTGGGTAATTTATACAAAATAAGAGGTTTCATTGAGTCAGTTCCACATGGCTGTGGAGGCCTCACAATCATGGCAGAAGGCAAAGGAGAAGCAAAGGCACATTTTACATGGCAGCAGGGCTTGTGCAGGGGAACACCCACTTATAAAACCATCAGATTTTGTGAGACTTATTCACTACCACAGAATGAGGGAAACCACCCCCATGATTCAATTATCTCCTCCTGGCCCCACCCTTGACATGGGATTATTACAATTCAAGATGGGATTTTGGGTGGGGACACAGCCAAACCATGTAACTAACTATGCTGCTACAGAGAAATGTTATGCCCACTCTTGCATAAGTTTTATTTTCCTAATATTCTGCAACTATTTGGTGGGAAAGACAGAGTCTCACTCTGTTGGCCCAGGCTGGACTGCAGTGGTGCAATCTCGACTCACTGCAACCTTGGCCTCCTAGGTTGAAGCCATTATCATGCCTCATCCTCCCGAGTAGCTGGGACTACAGGCATGTGCTACCATGCCTGGCTAATTTCCTATCTTTAGTAGAGTGGGGATTTTACCATGTTGGCCAGGTTGATCTTGAACTCTGACCTCAAGTAATCCTCCTGCCTTGGCTTCCCAAAGTTCTGGGATTACAGGGATGAGCCACTGTGCCTGGCCTGTTCTAAAACTTTTTAAGTGAAGGATGTCTCATTGTGTTTGATTATCCAGTGTTGTCATTGAAAAACATGTTGTCATTCTATTTCCCACTTCTAGAATAAAATAGTCAATTTTATTCTGTTTTTTAAATTTTATTATTTATTTATTTATTTTTAACCTTTATTTTTAGTTCAGGGTTACATGTGTAGGATGTGCAGATTTGTTATACAGGTAAACTTATGTCATGGGGGTTGGTTATAAAGATTATTTCATTAGCAGGTATGAAGCCTAGTATCCATTAGTTTTATTTCCTGCTTCTCTCCCTCTTCCTACCCTTTAGCCTCCAATAGGCCCCAGTATTTGTTGTTCCCCTCTATGTGTCCTTGTGTGCTCATCATTTAGCTCCCACTTATAAGTGAGAACATGCAGTATTTGGTTTTCTGTTCCCATGTTAGTTTGCTAAGAATAATGGCCTTCAGCTCCATTCATGTCCCTGCAAAGGACATGATCTCCTTCTTTATTGTGGCTGCATAGTATTCCATGGTGTCCACGTACCACATTTTCTTTATTCAGTCTATCATTGATGGACATTTGGGTTGATTCCACATCTTTGCTATTGTGAATAGTGCTGCAATGAACATATGCATGCATGTGTCTTTATAATATAACGTTTTGTATTCCTTTGGGTACATATTCAGTAATACAATTACTGCATTGAATGGTACTTCTGTCTGTAGGTCTTTGAGGAATCACCACACTATCTTCCACAATGACTGAACTAATTTATACTCCCACCAACAGTGTAAAAGCACTCCTTTTTCTCCACAACCTCACCAACATCTGTTGTTTTTTGACTTTTTAATAATAGCCATTCTGACTGGTATGAGATGGTATGTCACTGTGGTTTTCATTTGCATTTATCTAATGATAGGTGATGTTGAGCCTTTTTCATATGATTATTGGCCACACAAACGTCTTCTTTTAAGAAGCATCTATTCATGTCCTTTGCCCACTTTTTAATGGGGTTGTTCATTTTTATCTTGCAAATTGTTTACGTTCCTTGTCTATGCTGGATATTAGACCTTTGTCAGATGCATAGTTTGCAAACATTTTCTCCAATTCTATAGGTTGTCTGTTTATTCTGTTGGTGGTTTATTTTCCGTGCAGAAGCACTTTAGTTTAATTAAAACCTGATTGTCAATTTTTGCTTTTGTTGCATTTGCTTTTGATGTTTTGTAATACAATCTTTGCCTGTGCCTATATCCTGAATGGTACTGCCTAGATTTTCTCCAAGGTTTTTATAGTTTTGGGTTTTACATTTAAGTTTTTCACCCATCTTGAGTTAATTTTTGTACATGGTATAAGGAGGGAGTGTAGTTTCAATTTTCTGCATATGGCTAGCCAGTTATTCCAGCACCATTTATTGAATAGAGTCCTTTCCCCATTGCTTATTTCTGTCAGGTTTGTCAAAAATCAGATAGTTGTTGGTGTGTAGTTTTATTTTTGGATTCCCTATTCTGTTCTATTGGTCTGTATGTTTGCTGCTGTACCAGTACCACGCTGTTTTGGTTTCTGTAGCCTTGAGGTATACTTTAAATTGGGTAGTATAACACCTCCAGCTTTTTTTTCTTTTTGCTTAGGATTGCCTTGACTTTTTGGGCTTTTTTGGTTTTATATGAATTTTAAAAATAGATTTTTCAGGTTCTGTGAAGAATGTCAGTGGTAGCTTAATAGGAATGGCATTGAACCTATAAATTGCTTTTGGCAGTAAGGCCATTTTAATGATATTGATTTGTCCTACCCATGAGCCTGAAATATTCTTTCATTTGTTTATGTCATCTTTGATTTCTTTGAACAGTGGCTTGTAGTTCTCCTTGTAGAGACTTTTCACTTTCCTTGTTAGCTGTATTCCTAGGTATTTTATTCTCTTTGTGGCAATTGTGAAAGGGAGTTCATTTTTTATTTGGCTCTCAGCTTAACTGTTATTGGTGTATAGTAATGCTAGCAATTTTTTTATTTATTTCTTTTTTTTTTTAAGACGGGGTTTCACCATGTTGGTCAGGCTGGTCTTGAACTCCCCACCTCAGGTGATCCGCCCGCTTGGCCTCCAAAGTGCTTGGATTACAGGCATGAGCTACCACGCCTGGCCAATGCTAGCAATTTTTGCACATTGATTTTGTATCTGAGAATCTTCTGAAGTTGCTTATCAGCTTAAGAAGCTTTTGGGCTAAGATAATGATTTTTTCCAGATATAGAATAATGTAATCTGCAAACAGGGATCGTTTCACTTCCCTTCTTCTTATTTGAGTGTGCTTCAATTATTTCTCTTGCCTGATTGCTCTGGCCAGAACTTCCAATACTAGGTTAAATAGGAATGGTGAAAGAGATCATCCTTGTCTTGTGCCAGTTTTCAAGGGAAATGCTTTAAGTTTTTGCCCATTCAATATGATGTTGGTTGTGGGTTTTTCATATATGGCCCTTATAATTTGGGGGTATGTTCCTTTAACATCTAGTTTATTCGGAGTTTAACATGAAAGGAAGTTGAATTTTATCAAAAGCCTTTTCTGCATCTATTGAGATAATCATACGATTTCTGTCTTTAGTTCTTTTTATATGATGCCTCACATTTATTGATATGAATATGTTGAATCAACCTTGGATCTTAGGGATAAACCCTACTTGATCATGGGGAATAATTTTTTGGATGTGCTGCTGGATTTGGTTTGCCAGTATTTTGTTGAGGACTTTTGCATTGATGTTCATCAAAGATAATGGCCTGAAGTTTTCTTTTTTTGTTGTATCTCTGTCAGGTTTTGGTATCAGGATGAGGCTAGACTCATAGAATGAGTTAGAGAGGAGTCCTTCCTTTTCAATTTTTTGAAATAGTTTTAGTAGGAATGGTACCAGATAGTCTTTGTACATCTGGTAGAGTTCAGCTGTGAATCCATCTGGTCCTGGACATTTTTTGGTTGGTAGGCTATTTATTATTGCCTCTATTTTAGAACTCATCATTGGTATGTTCAGAGATTCAATTTCTTCCTGGTTCAGTGTTGGGAGGGTGTATGTAACCTGGAATTATTTCATTTATTCTAGGTTTTCTAGCTTATGTGCAGATAGTTGTTTATCATATTCTCTAAAGGTTGTTTGTATTTTTGTGGTGTCAGTGGTGGTGGTGTTGGAAATATCCTCCCTATTATTTCTGATTGTATTTATTTATGTCTTCTCTCTCTTATTCTGTATTAGTCAAGCTAGTGATCTATCCATTTTATTAATTTTTTGAAAAACTAGCTCCTGGTTTCATTGATCTTTTGAATGTCTCTATTTCCTTCATTTCAGCTCTGAATTTGGTTATATCTCAACTTCTGCTGGCTCTGGGATTTGTTTGCTCTTGGTTCTCTAGCTTTTTTAGTTGTGATGTTTAGTTGTTAACTTGAGATCTTTCTTGCTTTTTGATGTGAGAATTTAGTGCTATAAATTTCCCTCTTAACACTGCTTTAGCTTTGTCCTAGAGATTCTGGTGTGTTGTATCTTTGTTCTCATTAGTTTCAAAGAACTTCTTGATTTCTACCTTAATTTTATTGGTTACCTAAAAGTCTTCAGGAGCAGGTTATTCAATTTACATATAATTGTATGGTTTTGACTGAATTTCTTAGTCTTGAGTTCTAATTTAATTGCACTGTGGTCCAAGAGACTCATAATTTCAATTCTTTTGCATTTGCTGAGGAGTGTTTTACTTCCAATTACATGATTGATTTTAGAGTAAGTGCCATGTGCTGATGAGAAGAATGTATATTGTATTGTTTTTGGGTAAAGAGTTCTGCAGACTTTATCAGGTTCAATTTATCTAGAGCTGAGTTCAGGTCCTGAATATTATTGTTAATTTTCTGTGTCAATGATCTATCCAATATTGTCACTAGGGTGTTCCCCAATAGTCTTCCACTATTATTATGTGGGAGTCTAAGTTATTTTGAAGGTCTCTAAAACTTGCTTTATGAATCTGGGTATTCCTGTTTTGGGTGCATATATATTTAGCATAGTTAACTCTTCTTGTTGAATTGAATACTTCATCATCATATAATATTCTTTTTTTGTCTTTTAAAATCTTTGTTGGCTTAAAATCTGTTTTGTTGGAAGCTAAAATTGCAATCACTACTTTTTGCTTTTTTCCATTTGCTTGGCAAATTCTCCTCCATACCTTTATTTTTAGCCTATGTCTGTCTTTGCATGTGAGATGGGTCTCTTGAAGACAGCATACCAATGGGACCTGGTTCTTTATACAGCTTGCTATTTTGTGTCTTTTAATTTGGGCATTTAGCCCGTTTACATTTAAGGTTAATATTGTCATATGTGGATTTGATCCTGTCATCATGATGCTAGCTGGTTATTTTGCAGACTTGTTTATGTGGTTGCTTCATAGTTTCACTGGTCTGTGTATTACAATGTGTTTTTGTAATGGCTGGCAACAGTTTTTCTTTTCCATATACAGTGCTTCCTTCAGGAGCTCTTGCAAGGCAAGTCTGGTGGCAATGAATTCCCTCAGCATTTGCTTATCTGAAGGATTCTATTTCTTCTTCACTTATGAAGTTTAGTTTTTCCAGATATGAAATTCTCTATTGGAATTGCTTTTCTCTAAGACTGTTAAATACTGGCCCCAATCTTCTCTGCTTGTAGGGTCTCTACTGAGAGGTCTGCTGTTAGTCTGATGGCTTCCCTTTGTAGGTGACCTGGCCTTTCTTTCTGGCTGCCTTAAAATTTTTTCTTTCATTTCAACTTTGGAGAATCTGATGATTATGTGTCTTGGGGACAGTGTTCTCATGTAGTATCTTAATGGGGCTCTCTACAGTTCCTGAATTTGAATATTGCCCTGTCTAGCAAGATTGAGAAAGTTCTTTTAAATGATATCCTGAAATATGTTTTCCAGCTTCGTTCCATTCTCCCCAGCTCTTTCAGGTACACCAATCAGTCATAGATTTGGTCTATTTACATAATCCCATATTTCTCAGAGTTTTCTTTATTCCTTTTCATACTTTTTCCTCTCTCCTTATCTGCCTGACTTATTTCAGAAAGACAGCCTTCAAACTCTGAGATGCTTTCCTCTGCCTGGTCTATTCTGCTATTAACACTTGTGATTGCATTATGAAACTCTTATATTGTGTTCTTCAGCTCCATCAGGTCAGTCTCAATGTGAGAACCTGGATGTTTCCATTGAAGTTGTTGTATTTACTTTCCCCTTTTGTTCCTGTCTGTGAGGGCCATGCATTGTAGCTGCTCCTCATCAGCCATCTTTGCTAGCTCTTCCAATTTTATTCTATTCTAAAATGCTTACATCAGCTTTTAGGATTCTTCTTTCCAGCTACAAAAACTTAGGATTATGTGCCTAAGTGTGGGTCTTTTTAAATTTATATTGCTGGATACTTTTAATTTGAAGGCTTATATTTTTTCTTATCTTTTGTAAACAGTCTTACATTATTCCTTTGACTAATGTCTCTCCTGTATTCCTGTATTATCTCTGGTCTTTCTCCAAAAATTCTTTTCTTTCTTTCTTTTTTTTTCTTTCCTTTAGCTCCAGCTCAATAGACCTGAACATTTTTTTCAAAGTACATTTGGCCTCCTTATTTCATTTTCCATGTCTCATAACTCTCTTTTATATTCTTAATACTTTGTCTGTGCTTTACATTCTGGGACATTTTCTCTTATTGAATTCGGTATTTTTGTATAGTAGGAATATCTTATTGAGACAATAAGGTATATAAGTTATGATAGCCCTTCTTAGCAACATATACATTAAGAATTAGAAATTATAACTTTTCCAAGTAACTTTAATTTGTCATCACCAAATTTTAAGTAATTGTCTACTGCAACTATATAATCTCTCAGAATTGGCTGAGATCCAATCTTCAGGGCAGTAAAATAAACTAGAATTTCATGAATGATAGCTAAGTAACTATAACTAGGCTGAAATAACTGTAAATGCTAGAAAACTTAAAATGAAATATGAACAATTTAAATTCAGTTGAGGTCATAAACAGCAGAAGTGAAGCTAGAGTGATGTTCAGAAGTGAAGCTGAATTTTAATGAATGCATTAAAGTTCAGGACTCACATCCCTGTTTCTCAATGTAGTTTTTCTCAGTAGCTGATATAGAACTAAGGACAGTGAAGCTACTTGTTGGAAGAAATTGCAGCCATTGTTCTGTCTTTCTGGCTTCCCTCTTTTGCCTGCTTGGAGAAATTTTCCAAACATTGGTGAGGTGAGGAGAGCTCTGGGGCCACAGTAGCTGTTCAGCATTGGAAGGCCTTGGGAAGGAATCCTAGAATATTTCACCCAAGACCTAAGGGACAACAGTTTTTTTCTTTCTCATTTACGTGTATTCTAGATTCCTTTTTCTTTCAATTGGAGTGGTAAGAGGCAAGCCTTGGGAAGAGCAGACTGGTTCTTGATTTGTCAGGATTCTACACTATTGTAGGCAAGAAAGATTTATCTGTGTGATGGTTTTTAACTTTTTGGAGAACTAGCATTACATTGGAGTTAAGACTAAATTTAAGATAGTAGTAGAGAATTTTAAAGTATTCCTTTGCCCATATTTTTCTCAAGGAGCAAATGATCTTTCCTTCATGATGCTTAGATACATGTGACTGCTTAAGCCCAAGTGTGTTTGTTCAGGATCCTGGGACCTAAGGACTCTTTCTCTCTTAATATCTAGCATTTACGTGCTAGTTAAATACAAAGTAAATAGAGCAGATTATATTGAGCATATAAACAGGGCTTGATATTTAATTAACAAAAGTCAAATTTCTTTAGATTAAATTTTTATTAGAGAGACTGAGAATCCTGCAAGATCTCTGGGAATGGAGCAGGCTTTTCAGAGATCTTCCACTGAAATGGTAGACCAAATTATATTGCCTGAAGTGTGGGGTTTTTGAGTTTGTTATTATTTTATTGAGTTTTCTTTCAACTTTGTTTAAGAAGAAATCACGTTCCTCCAGTAGTAAGAATATTTATCCTTTATCTATTCATTGGGAAATTGATAAATTCCACTGTTCCTTCCCTCTGGGTCTCTAACATCCACAGCCACTATCAGGAATTGTTTAAAATCCACCAAAGACTCTAAACGGAGAAATAAAGCAGAGTGCCCTCTCAGGTGTTTCTCAGTCAGGTCACACAGATCAGAAGAGATCTGGTACCTGACTCAATTCCAGAGATCAGGGTTTGTCAATGCTCAAACCAGAATCAATTTGAGGACATAAGGAAGGTGTACATCAAAGATTCAAAGACAAGCCACCTGAATCTTGAGGAATTAGTACAACTATGATGTTCTGTTTGACCTGAAAGAACACAGAAATAGATGAATTGATAAAGGAAAGAATAAAAATTTCTAAGGCAGCCAGTCTAGCGCCATCTGCTTCTGCTTAGCACTAACTGTTTCCCTAAGGCCAACATGTATAAATCTTATTATACTAATTTACAGGTGAAAGAAGTTAATCTTAGAGTAACTTGCCCAATGTCAAACAGCTAGTATCTGAGATGTGATGAATTACAAGGCTCATATACTTTCTAATATGCCATCACATCTCTCACTTAAAATACAATGTGGTAAGTGCTAGGATGTAGGTAAGCCCGGGAACTATGGTTTCAAGTATGCCAAGGAGGGCAGTCATGAAAGAGTTATCAAGGCCAGTGACTTATAAATTAAACACTCAGAATATGTTTATTTCCTAGAGTAGTTACTGCCACAAAAAGACTGTCAAGGAGTAATATTCATAAGCGTAATTTTAAAAAATATATGGGGCCAGACACAGTGACTCACACCTGTAATCCCAGCACTTTGGGAGGCTGAGGCAGGTGGATTGCTTGACCAACAAGGTGAACCCTGTCTCTACTACAAATACAAAACTTAGCTGGGCATGATGGCAGGTGCCTATAATCCCAGCTCCTTGGGAGGCCGAGACAGGAGAATCGCTTGAACCCAGGAGGCGGAGGTTGCAGTGAGCCAAGTTCACGCGACTGCACTTCAGCCTGGGTGACAAAGTGAGACTCTGTCTCAAAAATAAATAAATAAAAATAAAATAATAAATATGTGGTGCTATATTCAACAGAGTAAATCATACAATCAGGAGAATCTTAGTTTCCATTTTTAGAGAGCAGACTTCTGATGGCATCTCTCCTTCCACGGAGATACAGGAAATGAGAAGAAGGGATAACACGGCAGCAATGCAGATGGCACAGCAGAACTCTCTTTCTAAAAAAGAAAGACTGCCTTTAGGAGAAATAAAGTATTTGGCCTGTATATAGAAGTAAATATTTGTTAGAACTTTTTTGTTTGTTTGTTTTTGCATTTGTATTTTAATCAAATGTTCCCAGATCAAGCAGGAAATTATAGAGAGGATGATGAGAGCCCAGCTGCTGCCTCCAGGGAGAGATGAGTGGTTTTGCCAGCAGGTGGGAAACCTCATGTAACAGCTGATAGGTCAAGATCAGAATGGATAACTCCAGCTCTACTCCTACCCCCACAGGATTTTAATTCATTGAGGTCTTAGTTTGATTATGACCCAAATGAAATGTACAGGACTCTCTTCTTACCTTTTTCTTTCTTTATGTTTTATTTCCTGTCTTTCTTTTGTTCCTATGAATCATGTATTCACAATAAAACTGGCTGATATGAAAATCCACATACTACAAAATGTAATTATTCCGTTCAACAACAGTCTTTTCATACATAAAGCTTACTTTATCTTCCTATTGGGGTCACCCATCTGGCTATCCTGTTGAGAGAAAAAGCAGCTTTCACAAGAAGATGCTTTTTGGTCAGAGTAAATAAAAACCATCAAGAGAAAACTCAAGCAGGATTAAGTGTAACTGACAGTGCAGCTTCCCTCTTTGATCTTTCCTCTACCCCCTCAGTAAGCCAATTCATTCTTCCAGGTGTGGAGTGCTGAGAGGAATCCTAGCACTGATCTGTAGCTCTTCTCTAGAATATCACAAAGTGTTTACGAATTCATTTCCTTCATTGAAGGATAAACACTGTCAGCCATTGTCTGTTGTCCTTGGACGGTTTTCCTCTTCGCATTTGTTACCCACTGTGCTTATTTTGTTTCTTGGTTTAATTTTTCTTTTATCAGATCCCATTATGTTTCCGCAACTCCCACTTTATCTCCCATTCCCTTTAAATAAGCATCTAAGTAGAAATAACTGTGTTTGCTTCTGTAGAAGATAGTGGCTATATTGATAAGATTTTTTAAAACTAAGTACAAGATCTCTGGTTTAGAAGTCTCTTCAAAAACTATGCCTATCATAAGGACAGTCCATAAGTAAGTGCTCTGTAAACCTTGGTTGAAAAAAATAAATAAAGCAGACAGAAACTCCGTTTTTCTTTTTCCTCACTGTCAATCTATGCTCTGTGTCTTCAAAACTTAACCCTTTCCAAATGCTATCCAGGCAAAACCCACACAGCTACATGTATCTCTACTTGACATCCTTGATATCAAACTTAATGGAGAAAGACATTAATATTTATCAGGTACCACCTACCAATGTCGGGCTCCAAACTAAGTAGTTTTCACATGGTATATTTAAATCCTCACAAAATTTTCCCTTATAGAGAGAACAAAATAGTGATTCAGAATGGTTAAAGCCAAACTTTCTCAGTTTGTATATACAGAAAACCACAAATAATCATTGCTTTCAACAAACAACTAACAAGTTTTCTGGAGAGAGTACAAAGAACTTACAGTTTTTAATACCCATCAGAAAGGTGAGGTGCACAAAAAAAGTTAAAGGAACTAAGTTTCAGAGCTCTACAAGCTCATTCTAGGAGAAAAGGTATCTCCTTCCAAGTTCATCCATAGAAACATAGTAGGGGAAGATGCAGGCCCAACATGGTGAAATTTACAGGGTAAGGAGAAGACTTACACACAGTCTGGCATGACATTAAAATCTTCAGGAGCTCTAGATGCAGAGCAAGTTTGTACTCACCTGCCAATTCTTTCTCAGAGCAGAAGGCTAGAGAAAGATGTATAGAATGGTGAAAGCTGGAAAGAGGACTGGAGAGCAGAGAAAGTTTTCTGGCAATGTTAAAAGCAAGACATATAAAGCACTAAGACCTCATAAGATTTTTACGGGTGCTTAACTCAGTCAAGTTCTGCTTGAGCGAGGGTCCTAAGAGGGTCCTCAAATTACTTGGAACAAGTGGTGCCTTGAAATTTACTCAAACTCTAACCCCTCCCAGATCTAGCGAAATTATAGATTTGAGAAAAGAGCATACTCGATTAAGGGGATAAATACATTTCCTTCAGTCTCTACTATTCTTTTATATAAATATCCAGAATACAAATCACAAGACATGTAAAGAAACACAAAAATGTGACCTATTTTCAAAAAAAGAATGGCCAATATAAGCAAGCACAAAGATACTCAGAGATTAGAATTAATAAATGAGAACCTTAAAATAACTATTATAAATATATAAGAGTGTCTAATGATAAAGGTAAACAATAAGCATAAATAGGTAGGGAATCATAGCCAAAAAATACAAAAAAGATAAATAATAATTCTAGAACTGAAAAATACATTATCAAAAATGAAAAATTATTTCACATGCCCAATAGCAGAAAGGACAATCTAAAAGAAAAGATGAGTTAATTATAAAAACTGTACCCATCCCAAAGTTAAACTGTAGAAAAGTTAAATAAACTAAATTTCAGAGCTCTATACGTTCTTCCTAAAAGAGAAGGAATCCTCTGCTATTCTCATCCCTGGATAGGCCAAAAGTAAAACAGGTTGGTTAAGGTAGTTTCCCAAGTGAGAGTTATTAAATGGAAATTCCGGGATTTATATTCAGGTCATCTTCACAGAAAAAGCCCATGCTCTTTCTGTTATAAACCTGTGCCTCTTTAATTATACTCACATTTCTTATTACAGTATACCACCTCTATTGAGTTGCTTTCAACCAGAAGTCTTCTAATCTAATCACACAATGACTGTGGGCAAGGTCTGTGTCCTCCAAGTCAATTTCATTCTGTGTAATCCCAAACTGAGGTATCTTCATGCAAAAATCCCGGCATACATGAAGTCAAAATTGAATGAGGTCTACACTGAAAGCCAATTCAGATGGAGAGGTTGATAGATGCCAAGATAGATATAGACAGAGATGTTCTTCAGAGCCTTTTTGGTTGGATTTTCAGTTAGCCTTGGTGATCCTATGCCCTTTCGTTTTCCCTCCCAGATTCCAAACTTACTACTTCTTTGATCCAATAAAGCAGGAGTCTCAAAAATCAAATGTCTTCTGTAACAAGGAAGGTAAACTAACCGTATTGAGCCAAATCAGCTCCTTACTAAGGCAATAGAGAGTAATAAGAAATGCAAACATGCAAAGAGATGCAAAGTGATGTCATGCCAAAATGTGTTCAAATTCATGTATATTTTTAACAGTCTCCTGACCAAGAAAGATGTGTTTCTTATACCACCAGTTTGTCTTATGAAAAGAGCACAGTGGTTAAACATCTACAGTTTTTGATGATAGACGAAACTGATTTCAAGGTCTAACTCTGCCATTTGCTGACAGTTTTAACATAGGCCTTGTCATTGACCTCTCTCAGCCTTAAATCCCATTTTAATCAAAGAGTAATGATAGTAACAGCTGTTCTATATGTTGTAGTTTGGAACAAATAATGAGGGAATGTGTATAAATTGCTTTGAACATCACCTGATACATAGTGAATTCTCAATATATGTTAGCTATTATTAGTATGAATGAATCATGCTGAAAACACCTTTGCAAAATTATCACAATAAGAGAAATCTGACATAGTTGATTCCATCTTGCTTCTAACCTCCAAGTTGTCCTTGGTCATTCCTGGGCATAGGCCAAGATAATTTGGGGAGGAATGTAGTTATAGTTTAGCCTTAAAGCAAGGATGGTAATAGTGCTTCCCAAAACTAAATCACTTTTGTAAAACTAATAAGTTTCACGGTTAGGATTATGAAAGGGACTTAAATTCTGATTAGATGTAGGTATACTTTCTATAATTCTGTACTTCTCAGAAGTCATATGGCAAGAGGTACTCAACTGGTCCTGTGGTACCACCCAGAGGTAGACTCAGTGTACACAGATCGTTTTCTATCCCCTAAGATTTCATCCCCAACCAATCAGCAGCACCCATTCCCTAGATTCCTGCCCTCCAAATCGTCTATAGAAACCTTAACCTCTAAAACTTCAGGGAGACTGATTTGAGTGATGAATCAGTTGCCCATGTGGCTAGCCTCATGTCAATTAAAACTTTTCTCTACTACAATGTCACTGCCTCAGGGAATTGATAATTATCTGTGCAGAGAACAAGAAGAACCCATTGGGCTATTACTATAACCAAGTTTTCCAAAAAGGTTTTACAGTTAGGTTTCAAATGTATTCTTAATAGGCTCTAGAAAGATTTATTTTAAATGTTCCTGAGAAGTTATTATTAGGATTTATGCTTGCAGTTATTCATACAAATATAGTGTATATGATCATGCAGGAAACCAGAATATGCCACCCCAAAATATGCCTCTTTGCCATAAGAATTATTTCGAGCTGATTATTTTTAGAAATAGCAAACACATAAGAAGCCCTGAAAAGAGAGTAGAAATTACCCTTTTATAAGAGCAATTTACATTTATAAAGGAAATCTGCATTTGTAAGGATGTCTCTCTTTCCGTATCAGGAGAAGGATGACTAAATCATCAGAAAATCTTATCAATGGAAAAGTAACCAATTTAAATCTATGTAACAAACCTTACTCTTGCTTCACTCTACTTTTTCTGGTTACCTCCCTAACGAGCCTTTCCTTACCCTCCTTTCTTTGCTTCCTCTGTGGATAGTATGTAAGTCTCAATTGTAAGCTACCCCTTTGAGATTTACTCACTTCTTTGGGTATCTCCCATATACAGTCATATACCACACAACAACCTTTTAGTAAACAATGAACCATATATATGACAGTGGTCCTACATTTGCTGAAAAATTTCCGTTGCCTACTAATGTCAATAATCATCGTAACATCACAGTGCAACACATTGCTCATGAGGACTAAACTCACATTTTTATCTTGCCCAAATTCCTATCTAAGGGGTCTGGGGAGTCATGCCCTATAAATCATAAATCCTCATCAGATGAGTTTTATTTAACCCTATATATCGTGACTTACTTTCCAACACAACTCTGACAAAATATTTTACCCCAAAACACGTTTCTTTGCCATATCCTGAAATGGCTCTGAAAAGCCATTTCCTTTGTGGGTGGAAAATTTGCATCTGTAAAGAATCTCTAGTAACATAGTTATATCTTTTCCTTCCAGGCCCTCTCAATCCTAAAAAGATTAACTAAAAGTCTAGCCCCTTTTAAAGATCTGAATAAGAAACAATTGTCATCTATTGTCTCTAAGGGCAGCCACTATAAGACTTCAAAAGAACCTTGGTCTCCACAGTCTTTTATCTTAACCTGAACATTTCCTTTCTGTGATCCTAGATCTTTAGATAAACTCAACCAATTGTCAACCAGAAAATGTTTAAATTTACCTATAGCCTGGAAGCCCCACCCTCCCCCGGCTTTGAGTTGTTCCACATTTCTGAACCAAACCAATGTATTTCTTAAATGCATTTGATTGATGTCTCATGCCTCCCTAAAATGTATAAAACCAAGCTGCACCCCGACAACATTGGGCACAGGTACTCAAGACCTCCTGAGGGCTGTGTCATGAGCCATGGTCATTCATACTTGGCTCAGAATAATCTCTACAAATATTTTACAGTTTGACTCTTTTCATCAACACTCACATTTGTGATGATGCTAGTGTAAACAAACCTACTGCACTGTCAGCCATATAAAAGTATAGGACGATTAGGTATGATACATAATACTTGCTAATAAATATATTACTGGTCTATGTATTTACTATACTATACTTTTTATCGTTATTTTAGAGTGTACTCTTTCCACTTATTAAAAACATAAGTTAATTGTAAAACAGTCTCGGGCAGTTCTTCAGGAGGTGTTCCAGAAGAGGCCATTCATAAGAGATGACAGCTCCACGCACATTATTGCCCCTAAAGACCTTCCAGTGGGACAAGACATGGAGGTAGAAGACAGTGATATAGACAACCCCGACTCTCTGTAGGCCTAGGCTAATATGCACGTTTGTGTCTTAGTTTTTGACAAACAAGTTTAAAAAGTAAAAAATAAAATAAAAAACTTTAAAAATAGAAAAAAAGTTTATGGAATAAGGACATAAAGAAAATAGTTCTGGCCAGGTGTGGTGACTCACACCTTTAATCCCAGTACTTTGGGAGGCCAAGGTGGGTGAATCACTTGAGGTCAAGAGTTAGAGACCTGCCTGGCCAACATGATGAAACCCTGTCTCTACTAAAAATACAAAAATTAGCTGGGCGTGGTGGCACATGCTTGTAATGCCGGCTACTTGGGAGGCTGAAGCATGAGAATTGCTTGAATCCAGGAGGCAGAGGCTGCAGTGAGCCAAGATCATGGCATTGCACTCCAGCCTAGGCAACAAGAGTGAAACTCCATCTAAAAAAAAGAAAAGAAAAGAAAAGAAAATATCCTTGTACAGCTGTACAAAGTAGTTATGTTTTAAGCTCAGTGTTATTACAAAAAAAGTTAAAATTGGAAAGTTTATAAAGTAAAAAATTACAGTAAGTAACGTTAATTCATTACTAAAGAAACATATTTTCTCTTTTATTTATTTATTTTTACTATTATACTTTAAGTTCTGGGGTACATGTACAGAATGTGTGGGTTTGTTATGTAGGCATACATGTGCCATGGTGGTTTGCTGCATCCACCACCCCCATCATCTACATTAGGTTTTTCTCCTAATGTTATCCCTTGCCAATCCCTCCATCTCCTGCTATCCCTCGCCTAGCCCCCCACCTCTCGACAAGCCCCAGTGTGTGATGTTCTCCTCCCTGTGTCTGTGTGGAAAGAAATGTATTTTAATGAATTTAGTGTAGCCTAAGTATGCAGTGTTTATGAAGGTTACAATACTGTACAGTAATGTCCTAGGTCTTAACATTCACTCAAGATTCACTCAATGATTTACCCCAGAGAAACTTCTAGTCCTGCAATCTCCTTTCATGGTAAATGCCCTATATAGGTGTGCTATTTTTATATTTTATACAGTATTTTTACTGTGCTTTTTTATGTTTAGATATATTTTGATGCATAAATACCTACTATTGTGTTATAATGCCTACAGTATTCAGTAAAGCAACATGCTATACAGGGTTATAGCCCAAGAGTAATAGGCTATACCATGTGACCTGGGTGTATAGTAGCCTCTACCATCTAGATTTGTGTAAGTACACTGTATGATGTATGCATAGCAATAACACCACCTAATGACACATTTCTCAGACAATATCCCTGTCAGTAAATGAAATATGACTTTATATATAAAATATACATGTTATAAAATTTCTGCTTGTTTTTCTCCTGCTAATCTGTCTTTTGTCACAGGGATTTCCAGCTGAGAACTCAGAACAATAAGAGAAAATTATTTTTTCATTCCTATAATTATATATTAAATACAATATATATCATATATATTAACAATAATGAATTACTGATGGCTCGTGGTTAGTACATTGTTAAATAATGGCATCTAGATCTTTTCTGTCATATTTGTGGAGATCCAATAATTTCTATATTTTCAGAAGCACTTTTCCCTTTATAAGTGTGCTATTCTGGATATATACTCTTGGAATATTATTTTCAGAATTCTTAATCATTTTATAGACCATTTCTTATTAAAACAACTATAAATATTATATTAAAAATCTAGATGCAATGACAAGATTTATTATGGAAGTAACAAGTGAAATAAAAATGAAGCAGTGTTATGGCTCATTTTATGTTATTTTATCCAGCTATCATGCTAATAAATTGCTGTTGACACAGTAAACCTATGGCTGCTGTTTCAATTGTTAAAGTCCTATTTATATGCATTCTATCAATGTTTTATGAATAGATTTCCCATCATATTTTGACTTAGAGCAAAATATATTACTTTGCTGAAGGACATCTTCTGTGATCACAGTCTCTTGATGACTTTTAAAATAAGGACTTTAGGCCTGGCATGGTGGCTCATGCCTGTAATCTCAGCACTTTGGGAGGCTGAGTCGGGTGGATCACGAGATCAGGAGTTCAAGACCAGTCTGGCCAAGATGGTGAAACCCCATCTCTACCAAAAATATAAAAAATTAGCTGGGGGTGGTGGCAGACACCTGTAGTCCCAGCTACTCAGGAGGCTGAGGCAGAGAATTGCTTGAACCTGGGAACCAGAGGTTGCAGTGAGCCAAGATCATGCCACTGTACTCCAGTCTGGGTGACAGAGTGCAACTCCATCTCAAAAATTTTTTAAAAATGACTTTAAAGACTCCTATTATAAGATTATTTCTTTTTCTGAAATGTCTACTGATCATTTATATAATAATTTTTTCTATGCAAATATTTCACATAAACATTTGCTAAGGTCTCATCATATCCCTAAGAAGTAATAATAATTTATTCAACAAATATTTTTTGACAAGCTACTCTGTTCCAGAACCAGACAATACAGTGGTAAACAAGATTGACATGGTCCCTGATCTCCTAGAGCTTACTCTCTAATGGGAAAGATATCATTAAAAAATAAGCTTAGTTGCACTCAAATTTTAAAGAGTTTATTTGAGCAGTCAGTGATTCATAAATTGGGCAGCACTGGACTGCAGTTTGGCACTGTTGGCGAAGTGAGAAAGGAAACTTTTATGTAGTGTTGGCACAAGCAAGACAAAGAATGCTTAACTAATTGGTTAGAGTCGCAAGTTCCTAGTTAGAGGTGAGTTGATAGTTTCTGATTGGCTAGATGTTTGATTTGCTTTGGTAGAAACTTAAAGTGCTAGAGCCATGCCAATCTAATAGCACCCCCGGTTAAAATGATTTTTTAACAGCATTCATTAAAAAATAGAATCTTTACACAAGAAGATTTATTCTCAGTTGTAACAAATATTACAAAGTAAAAGCAATTTGCATTCTTTGCATTCATTCATTTATCAAATGTATATGTCAGGAAATATTCAGGGGAAAAAAAAACGAATATCACAGTTCTTCTGCTGACAGCCTAACTTGTTATCTCTAGGAAGACAGATAAATAAAAACACAGTAAAACAATGATGAGGATAAAATAGAAACTGATAGATAGTAATACAGCATCATAGAGGAGACGCTAAGATTCTACCTGGACAAGTATAAGTGAAGGCTTCTCAGAGAAGGTTACATTGTGTGTGGGTATGGAAGAATAAACAGCATATGGCTGATAAAAAAGTTACAGAAAGGGAATCCAAGTAGATACTTTTAAAAAGGCATTGGTGTACAAAGAATTTTGCATATATATATATAAAATTATACTTTAAGTTCTGGCGTACATGTGCAGATCATGCAGGATAGTTACCTAAGTATACACATGCCATGGTGGTTTGCTGCATTCATCCCCCTGTCATCTACATTAGGTATTTCTCCTAATGTTATCCCTCCCCAATCCCCCCAACCCCTGCTATCCCTCCCCAAGCCACCCAAACCCCAACAGGCCCAGTGTGTGATGTTCCCCTCCCTGTGTCCATGTGTTCTCATTTTTCAACACCCACTTATGAGTGACAACATGTGGTGTTTGGTTTTCTGTTCTTGTATCAGTTTGCTGAGAATGATGTTTCCAGCTTCATCCATGTCCCTGCAAAGGACATGAACTCATCCTGCATAGTATTCCATGGTGTATATGTGCCACATTTTCTTTATCCAGTCTATCATTGATGGGCATTTGGGTTGGCTCCAGGTCTTTGCTATTGTAAATAGTGCCACAATTAACATACGTATGCATGTGTCTTTATAATAGAACAATTTATAATCCTTTGGGTATATACCCAGTTATGGGATTGCTGAGTCAAATGGTATTTCTATTTCTAGATCCTATAGGAATCACTACATTGTCTTCCACAATGGTTGGACTAATTTACACTCCCACTAACAGTGTAAAAGCATTCCTATTTCTCCAGATCCTCTCCAGCATCTGTTGTCTCCTGATTTTTTAATGATCATCATTCTAACTGATATGAGATGGAATCTCAATGGGGTTTTGATTTGCATTTCTCTAATGACCAGTGATGATGAGCTTTTTTTCTTATGTTTCTTGGCTGCATAAATGTCTTCTTTTAAAAAGTATCTGTTCATATCCTTTGCCTACTTTTTGATGGGGTTGTTTTTTTTTTCTTGTAAATTTGTTCAAGTTCTTTGTAGATTCTGGATATTAGCCCTTTATCAGATGGGTAGATTACAAAAATTTTTCCCATTCTGTTGGTTGCCGGTTCACTCTAATGATAGTTTCTTCTGCTGTGCAGAAGCTTTTAAGTTTAATGGATCCCATTTGCCTATTTTGGCTTGTGTCGCCATTGCTTTTGGTGTTTTAGTCATGAAATCCTTGCCTATGCCTATGTCCTGAATGGTTTTGCCTAGGTTTTCTTCTAGGGTTATTATGGTGTTTGGTCTTATGTTTAAATCTTTTATCCATCTGGTGTTAATTTTTGTATAAGGTGTAAGGAAGAGATCCAGTTTCAGCTTTCGGCATAGGGCTAGCCAATTTGCCCAACACCATTTATTAAATAGGGAATCCTTTTCCCCTTGCTTGTTTTTGCCAGGTTTGTCAAAGATCAGATGGTTGTAGATGTATGGCATTACTTCCGAGGCCTCTGTTCTGTTCCATTGGTCTATGTCTATGTTTTGGTACCAGTACCATGCTGTTTTGATTATTGTAGACTTATAGTATAACATTCTTATACACCAATAACAGACAATCAGAGAACCAAATCATGAGCGAACTCCCATTCACAATTGCTACAAAGAGAATAAAATACCTAGGAATACATCTAACAAGGTATGTGAAAGACCTCTTCAAGACTAAAAACCACTGCTCGAGGAAATAAGAGAGGACACAGGTGGAAAAACATTCCATGCTCATGGTTAGGAGGAATTGAGAAAACAGCCATACTGCCCAAAGTATTTTATAGATTCAGTGCTATCCCCATCAAGCTGCCATTGACTTTCCTCACAGAATTGGAAAAAACTACCTTAAACTAAAAAAGAACCCGCATAGCCAGCACGATCCTAAGCATAAAAACAAAGCTGGAGGCATATGCTGCCTGACTTCAAAGAATCATATGTTTTTTAAAAAGCTTGTTGTTTCAATCACAACACATGTGGAAACTATTGTATAAAATGCAGAACTGAAAATAAGTCCTCCTTGCCCTTTTGGAGCTCAAAGTCTAGAAGTTGAAGGAAAAAAGTACAAATAAGTATATGTTATAAAGTGTTTATTGTATTAGAATCTTATGCCACATCTATAATCTGATTTCAAAATATCAGAAAATTATTACTTTTAAATCTGGGAAAATGACAACATAAATATTCATCAAATTAGTGTGGGAAAAGAGCAAGAGGGGATAATGATCTACATAAATATTTAAAATATAATCTTAAACACCTTTATAATTTAAACAGTTGGGAATTGGTGAATGAATGGACAACTGCAAGCCTATGAATAAAAATAAATGAAGTAATTGAACAGGTGGCACACTTCAAATCACTGGAGAAAAGTGCGTCTTAATGACAGATACTTAGAAAAAAAATTTTCGAAGCCTTACTTTGAGGGATCAGTGAGACTTCTCTTTCCTTCCGAATTCCATAAGCACTTCTTGCCTCTCAGCACCTCCTCACAGTCATTAATGGATTGGACAGGAAGAACTGGGTTGAGCTCCACCTGTTTCTCTCTTCTTTCTCCTTTGAATTGGCCTGCCTGCAGAGAGCATGTCCTCGGTCTACCCTCAAATATGCAGTGAACAGGTAGTAACTGCCTTCTTCCTCCAGTAGGTGCCTATTGCCTTGTGCTTCCTGTGACTGGGTGGGTGAGGCTACCTGAAAGATCAACAAGGTCCGGCATTTAGCTTAAAAAAAGAAAAAAAAAACTAGATTTCTAGTGTTGTTAGAGTGAATGCTTTCAAGCTTTGCCAGGGCATGACAAAGTACAGAGCATGTGGGTCTGTGACTCTAGCAGGTGTTGCTGCTGTATATCACACTCTACTTTTCCAGGTGTACCGTTGGCTGCAGCCTGAGCCAGTGGCTTTAAGCCTTGGACATCAAGCAGGCAAACCAGGCAAGATTTTGACCTTGCTGCATTACTGCAGGTATGGCAGGTTTGCCCAGAGGTGAGTGGCTGTTTTTATACAGGAAGGATTGCAGGCAAGTGGCCCTAACTAAAAGGCATGCAGGGCTCACAGACCCTACGCTGCTCCAGCTTATCCTCTTGTTTCCAAAGGGGCAGGCTGCCCTGCCATTGCTGGAGAGGCTGACATAGAATTCACTATTTTTCAAAATTGGATTTTGAACAAATGCGTTGGGAGGCAGCATCACAGTTGCTACTTTTAACTGCAAGGAAGCTGGTGTCCCTGTGAACTAGTGAGGTTTCCGGTTTTAAGTTGTTGTTACTAGCCCCAAAGAGACAGTGTTAGAAAACTGCTCCAAATCCTATCCTGTACCCATAGTCCTGTAGAGGGACAAATCTTGGATTCATGTGGCTGGTTCAGAGGCTCCAGTGCAACGCCCCTGGCACGTGGTCTCCAACTGGTCTGGATTAGTTAATAACACAAGCTCTGACCATGGCATTAGGGTTACTGAATCCAATGTATATGCAATCTTTCGGGCACATGGCAGAGGTATTGATTCTTCTCAGGCCCTCAGGGACTCAACTTCAGAAGCATCCATAGCAGCAACAATTGGCTGGCATGGTGGCTCACACTCATAATCCCAGCATTTAGGGAGGCTAAGGTGAGAGGGTCACTTGAGCCCAGGAGTTTGAGACCAGCCTAGGCAACATAGTGAAACATTCTACCAAAAAAAAAAAAATATTAAAAATATTAGCCAGGTGTGGTGGTATGTGCCTGCAGTTCCAGCTCCTTGGGAGGCTGAGGCAAAAGGATTGCTTGAGCCCAGGAGTTTGAGGTTGCAGTGAGCTATGACTGCACTACCAACAAATAAATAAATAAATTTTTAAAAATAGCAGCAACAACTTAAGAATCTGAGGAAAGGATTTCTCCATTTAAAGAAATGCAAGGATGAAGAGAAAACCTTCCTAGGAGATAGATTTCAGGGGATGGGTCCAAACAGGTGCATGAAAAAACAGTGGCAATAGCCATGATGGAAAAAGTCCGCCGAAGCCTGCTCTCGAGAGCGTACAGATAGATCCTACCCCCACAATCAAGTCAGTGTGAGACTACCAGACACTCAGTGTTCAAAAGCAAAGTGGAAAAGCAAAGTGGAAATTCAGAGATTTTGCACAGAGGAAGATATTTTATTTCCCTAGAGATGAGAATTTCATAATGTCAAAATTAACCTTTTGTAGGGGGATTTCTCTCCAGTAAGTTTTATTTCACTGGCCATTAATTCTGGCAAACTGGTGTAGAATCAGTCTAAAGTTAAGATTTGTTTTTATCTCTCCCCTTCATCCATATGCCACTGTGCTCCTGCTGCTGCTGTGGGCAACACTGAGTACAAGCAGGTGTCTAGGATCACAACACTGCCTGAGTTAACACGTTAGGGGTAGAGAGTCACTCATTTTATATCTTGGAAAGGAAGCACAGCTATAAAATCTTGCATGTCCTCTTAAATCTTTGAGTTTCCTAAGCATAATGTCAGTAACTAAATAGTTAATTCTGAGGCCTTAGAATAATTCTCATTCCATTAAAATAATCCACCATTCTGTTAGGAGACGGTCTAGAATACAGCAATTGAAGAAACCTCAAATCCACCCAACATGAATTTTCTAGCTGAGATGGGGCAGAATGAAATATTTGAGGACAGATGGAAGACCTTGATTTCCTTGAACATTTTATTCGTAAGACCAGATAATTTGATATCAGATTTGAATTCATTTTAGACTTTAACTTTGGATTTATAAAGACAGTTAAACTTTAGAACTAATTTCTCCCAGGAAATTTGGTGATAGGACAAAGTTTACAGTAGAAATTTTTAGCATCTCAAGAATGTTTTCATTGATTATTAGAATATCTTAATTTCATTGTTATACCAGACCACATGGATAGTCATAGTTTGGAAGAGAACATAAATCAAAAATAAACATTTGGCTTTGAGTTTAGCATTACCTTGGATTCAATTTAATAGTGACCCATTTCAGAGTCTTTCTGAGTAAAATGTGTATTACATGTCTACCAGGAGGATCTAGAGAGGGGCAGTGGTTGGAATAGAAGGGGGGGCTTATGAAGGTAGAAGCAGAACTGCCTGACAGCCTGCGAACCTTTTGCCTTTGAGAAAGGGGATGGCAGGGACCAGATGGCCTGTTTCTGCCAACACCAGGGTGCAGTGGGGTGGCGCTGCCCAGGCTGCACACTTCATGGAGCCAGTAGGAGCCCCGCCTCTTCCAACTTGGAGTGGGAGCTTCCTGGGTGCTGCTGCGATCACCCAAACTGTGGCTGCAGACCCAGACCCTCTGCTCCAGGGACCAGGCTGGAGTCCTGCCCTCCTCGGAGAGGCTGCAGCTGCCCAAATTACAACTGTGGATCTGAGCCTCCCTGTGTTCTTGGGGACCTGGGAAGGTCCCCACTGCCCTCATAGGCGCAGAAGTGCCTGCTCCCACTGCCTGCATTATCCCTGCTGTTGGCACCTGCTTGATCTTAGGGCAGCATCTGGCTGAGCCTGGGCAGTGATGAACAGCAGCAGGAGCCAGACAGATTCCTGGGCAGAAGGGAGGCTGGTCTCTCATGAGGCCTTACCTTCAGGCCAGGGAGGGCCTGAGGCTGGGGGCAGGCCATCAGTCCCATGGACCAAAGTAGGAACTTGTGGTAGCTTTTCCAGGCCCACCTATGGCTGCTCATGAAGCACTTGGCATCCACTTCCTCCCCTCTGAAGCCCATAAAAGATCTGTGTTCAGCCAGAGCTGAGCAGATGACTGGGTGACCAGCTGCAGAGAGGAGCTACCCTCTCTGCTGAGAGCTTCAGAGACCTGCAGAGATTCTGGGACTACCAGTTCCAGAGAAGAGCTACCCTCCCCAGGGCTGCTTCTCTGTTGAGAACTAGACACTTGTCAGGATGACCTGCTACAGAGAGGAGCCACTCACTCCAGGGCCTCCTCTCTGCTGAGAGTTGAACACTCAACAGGACAACCTGCCTACAGAAAGAAGCTACCCACTGCACCTCTTCTGAGCTGTTTCTAACACTCAGTAAAGCTCCTCTTCATCTTGCTCATTCTCCCTTTGTTTGCATACCTCAGTCTTCCTGGACACAGGACAAGAACTCAAGCAAAGGTGCCACTGACCACAGAGATTACCAGCCAGAAAAGGGGCACCAAGAGGATCCTGTAACAGAACTTGGCTGTGCTCCTGCTTGACCTGGGTTTAATAGTGTATTAAAAGTCCATTGTATTAAATAGTTTATTAAAGTCCAGTGTATTAAAAGCACAAAGTGTGTATGTTTGTGAAGAGGGTACACTTCATCTCTAATTTTCTAGTTTCCAGGGGGTGGGATTGTCCTGAAACACTAATAGCCTCTTGATTCACTTCCTTGATTCCTCATACCAAGGTAAACTGAGTTATCCAGTGCTTTTGGTTTTCTCACCTAGGTAAACTTTCATTTTCCCAAATCTTAAACCAAGAGCATTTGTTCTTTTTCCTTCTACCTCCTGCCCTCCACTAAGATAAGTGATTTGGGTGCTAGTGTCTGCTCTGAAGACCCAAAACTTTCCTCCAACAGGCTATTACTCTAAAGACTAGGCTGGGAAGAGATCACAAGCTCATTTAGGGCTTAGTAGTGACTAATTACAATATTAATAATTTGCTATTGTCATAATAATGCCACCTAACCAATACTCCAAAATCAGTAACATACACCAATCTTCATTTAGTTACTTGCTTGCAGGTCTGCAGATAGGCTATGGAAGATATTCCGTTCTGTGGGCCTCATTTTGTACCCAAACAGGAGGTACAGCAAAATCCTGAGGTATATTTTCTTGTAAGGAAAATCAGAAGTTCCCAGAAAGGGTGGTGGGAATAGCTGTTCATAAGGATTAGGTCTGGCAGACTCTCACTCCCATCTATTGGGTAGAAGTCCACAGACCAGGGCAATATCTTCTTCCATAGAGGTATTGGGTGTGGGAAGGGAGTAAATATTTGTCAAACAATAACATATATCACCTGGAAATATTAAGATATAAGTCACTATTTCTGATGTAATTAATATGAAAAATAATAATTTGTTACAAAGCTTGCCTTCATCTTTTCCTATTCTGTACACAATAAAAAGATATTTTTTCTTCTTTTTTACATGCCTTAGTTTAAGAAAGCTTAATTTAATTGAAATATGCCAGAAAGAACTAAGTTAGTATATAATTACACAATTGCATGTAGAAGTCATTGTATTACATATTTATGCTCTGAAACACACATAATTCTGCCTTCACTTTCTAGAGATCATTTGTTGACTTATGAAAAGGTAATAATATAAAAAATCAGTCACAAATTTATATTAAATATTTTGCTCCTTCAAAAACTTTTATATTTGTAATCTATTTGACTCTTACATCAATCCTATGATATAAGCATAGAAACAGATATAAATATGAATAGAGAGACTTTGGAAATTCATATGTTTAAAAATAAAGGAAATCCAAGTAGTTCTGAAAATTTAAATGACCAAAGTCATCCCACTAGGCTTAAACTTAAAACTTTTGACTTTAATCCTACACTTTTCCTCTACCCCGTAATCATAAGACAACACAATAGATCCAATAATAGGCACAAATTATATACATATGAAGACTTGTACTGTAATATTGGCCTTTGTTATTCATATAACCTTTCAAAGAAATAAAAATATATTCTGTATTTCCAATTGTGTTCCATTGAATTTTGCATGCTTTGTTTTTAGAAAATGGATTAGTTTTGTGAAGTACTTTTTCTCAGAAAAATACAGAAATTGAACTTTGGATACATCTATTGAATTTTTTACTGACGGATATCTTTATCGTGATTTCTTTCTCTATATCTCTACTCCTCCCTCTACCCATATGTATACCAGTATAGTCTATGATTTTATTTTCTGTGAAGATGGTGGAGTGTCTGGAGAGGTAACTGTCTACTTAAAACATTAATGGATTAAAAGTGGGAATTTTGCATTGCTAAATTTCTTCTAAAAAGAGACTATAGAGAAATGAGAGCAGTTTGGCAACAAGTCAGAAAACCCAGGTGGTAAGTGAATCATTTTTGTAAAATTCAGTAAATGGCAATTTTTTTAAAGTGTGGTTTCCTGTAACATAGAAGTCTTGGTGGCAAATATTGTCAGATGAGGTGGCAGGATGAATGCAAACGAGTGGTGAGTGGCTGTGGAAAACAACACTTCTGAAATCATCACCATCTGCTTTTGAAATGAAGGACAAATAAGGTGACTCTTCGTTTTGCAAAAGAGAATTATAAGCAGTTTTTAAACAATGGTGTTCCAACTAATATTCCCCACTGCTGCTTCCCCTAAACCTGAGACTTCTGAAGATCGCGGATTTGAGACATTTAAGCCATTCTTGGACCAAAGCTTTTGTACTAAATCAGTTCTATGTTGCGAATAGAAAGAATGAAACAAAAACAAAAAATCTCAAGAATCCTTTATTGTTCCCCTTCACAAAATAAATATTTAAATCAAGAAATAGAAGCAATATTTTATAAAGGTTGTCATACTTTAAAATTTGAATAACTACATTAACAAGCCTCAGCACAATAGCTTATGACTACCTTCATAACCCATTAAAACCGAGCAGTGCAAGTTGTAATATGCTATCTTTTAAATTGATTGGGTTATATCATATTTTTTTAAACTGATGATGTTTTCATATAGCTTTTAATAAAATGTTCTTTAATCCAGTTTTAATCCAATTTTCTAAAGTAACAGCCCTCCCTAACCATGGTGCTTTTCATTACAGATGCAAACCTAAAAGGAATCTGGCCCAAGAGAAATTATGTACTTATCTACCTCTATCTAATAAAGAAAACCTGCACTTACAAAGTAAAATGTAAATTTCAAAACACCACTAGGAGAGTTCTGACATCTCAGCCATTTTCACACAGTAAACGCTATGCATTCTTATCAATAGGACAGACCGGAGCCTGGAAAATAACTCGAACTAGATCACAGGAGTCAGGTTTATGGAAATTGCATCGTGGGCCAATCCTGTCTTCCCAGATTTAGCAAGAAATAGGGAGAAATACTCAGAGCTGAACTGGATTTCTCAGAATGGAATAGAATGGAAAAGAAGGAAAATGTAATAACAAATATGTATATTACAGGTTCCAGATACAATCTGTAATACAGCATTATATTTCACCTGGATGGTTGCAATAACTTTCCAACTGGTGCCTCCACTTCTGCTCATGACCCCATGCTGTCTCTTCTCCATAGAACAGCCTTGGTGGTTTCTTTAAAATATGTCATTTTGTCACTTCTCTGCTCAAAAACTTTCGATGGTTTCCCGTGTCTCTCATGATAATATCCCAAATCCTCACACGTCCTCCCACCCCCAGATCAACTTCTCTGATGGCATTTTCATCCTTTGGTCATTCTGCTTAAGGTATCCTGGCTTCTTAGATTATACCGAGTAATCCCCCACTTCAGGGTGTATGTATTTGCTATTCCCTTTTCTTGAAATATTTTTACCTTAGAAAGTGATGCACAGCTTGGTGCATCACTTCATTCAAGTCTCTGCTCAAATATTATCCTTTCAGGGGCCCTCTCTGACTACTATTTGTAAAAGGACACACCACTCCACTGGCCTTCAGAACAAAACCACCAGTACTCTTTTCATTTTATTGTCCTTATCACCATTTACATTTTTTATTGTCCCTGTTTCCCTACTGAATATAAACTCTACAATGGCAGCCTAGTTAAAAAAAATCAGCAATTATCACAAGATCTCTTTGTACATAAGAAAAGTGAGGTTTATAAGCATCAACAGCTTGCCAAATATCACCAGTTACATAGCACAACTGTAATGGAACCCTGATTTTCAGACTTTAGGCCCTACTCACTTTTATTCTCTTTAACCTCCAGTTATTTTTCTTGATAAGGAAAAGCATTAATAAAATGCTGAGACATAGAAAATGTGATTTGGGGATGCTGTAGGAAAGTTCTTTACATCTCTACCTCATCTGTGTGATTGAATTTCATTCACAATCTCCTTTTATTTGGAGCTGAGTTTCCTCTTTTTGTCATCTATTTAAACCCCTTTCAATGCTCCCCTTTTGCAAAAACGTCTGCAACTTTCCTGTTTCCTACAATCGATTGACTGTTATTTTTAGTAGCAGACCCCTTTCTTTAAGCTAAGCCTGAAGCAGAAAACAAGAAGAAAAACAAACAAAAATGGAGCTTCTCTGCAGAAGCAGGTTTGCAGGCTTTGTTGTGCATCATCTGATCTTTACCATGACTTAGGTACCACTCAGGTTTAGAGGAGGAAAAAGGAAACAATCCAGGTATTTCTCTTGAGTTAAAGGAATTAGTCCATTCTCACACTGCTATACAGAAATACCCGAGACTGGGTAATTTACAAAGAAAGGGGAATTAGTCCATTCTCACACTGCTATAAAGAAATACCTGAGACTGGGTAATTTACAAAGAAAACAGGTTTAATCGGCTCTTTGTTCAACAGGCAGCACAGGAAGTATGGCTAAGGAGGCCTCAGGAAATTCACAATCATGGTGGAAGGCGAAGGGGAAGCAGTCACATCTTACATGGCCAAAGCAAAAGGAAGAGAGGGCGGGACACGGTGCTACACACTTTTAAACAACGAGATCTCATGAGAACTCACTATTACAAGAACAGCAAAGGGGAAATCCACCCTCATGATTCAATCACCTCCTACTAGGCCCTCTTCCAACATTAGTGATTTCAGTTGGACATGAGATTTGGGCAGGGACACAGATCTAAATCATATCAAGGAACAAGAGATATTTTCTAAGTTTGCAGGTTATCCAGCCTGGCTCATCTGGATAGGTAATTGGGTTATGAAGAATAAATTAACACTTTCCACAGGAGATCAGAGAGGTATGAATATGATCAGTATTTCTCTTAAGAGTCAAATATTTCAATCCAGAAATGTAATATCTGAAACACTGCATTAGTATTCTATTTTCCTATTTCTAAGATATACAGCTATAATACAGAGACTGCATAACCAGAAGATATAGAAGAATTTCATTGCAATTCTGTATTTGCAATCAAAATTGATAGTTGTGTAAAGCAACTTTGATGATATTTTATTTTGTTTTTCCCTGTCTGACTTTTTAAGTACTTAATTGTGAAACGTGGTTTGTCTGACCCTTGTAACATTACATCCTTTAAACCAATATATTTATCAATTGCACATGAAACAAACACTAATATCTTTGCAATATATAACCTCTTGAGCTATTTATCTTACAGACATTATTTCTACTTTACTGGAAAAGACTACTGTACTGAATGGAATATCCCCAGAAGTCATGTAAGTGTGTTTTCTTCCTCTAACCCTCACCATAAATAATGAATCTTTTGGTAGATACCTGGTCCAAATCAGGCAAATTAAATTTTCCCTAGGAATTTGAAATCTAAAGAGGAGAGACACTGATCCTGCATCCTTGGTTTTAAGTGATATGATTGCTCAACTCTTTCTAAATTACTGAAGATGTCCAGTGTCTTGTCAATAAATTTCCTCTATCTCCTCCTCATGCTCCCCCCCTTTTTTTTTGCAAAAGGAGTAGTTGTTGGTAACTAAATAAATTTCATCTATCTATCTATCTCTCCAATAAAGATATAACCTAATTTTCATACTTTGAGATGCTTTATTTTCTTCTTGATAGCAGCATTTAAATTTTACTTAGAATATTATTCCACTCAAACTATAACTCCCACTAGAGAATCAGATTCTTTTTTTCTGTATACTAGACCAAATATACATGTTCATAATAGACTGCCAGACAATACAGAGACTCAGAAAATAAAACTCCAACACTCCTGATTAGCCAGTAGCTTCTTATTAGCTCAGAGCACAATATAGAAACATTTTCTAGCATATGAGCCTCTGTTTCTCCACCTGAGAAATGAGATGGATTCTGAATTTAGACTTACTACTGACAATTTATACTTACTGCTGATAATAAAACTGACTACTCAAAATAAAATTTATTAAAATGTATTCCCTGAATGTAAGAACCATGTATTACACTTCTGCGTGCATGTGTGTGTGTGTGTGTGTGCATGTGTATGTGTGTGTATAAGACAGGGTCTTGCTCTATCACCCAGGCACAAGCAATCCTACTGCCTCAACCTCCTGAGTAACTGAGACCACAGGCATGTGCCCCCATGCCCAACTGTTTTTGCATTTTTTGTAGAGATGGGGTCCCTCTGTGTTGCCCAAGTTGGTCTCAAACTCCTGACCTCCATCTGCCTGTCTTGGCCTCCCAAAGTGCTGGGATTACAGATGTGAGCCACCAGGCTTAGCCTATTATATTTCTTTTTATCTTTATGATAAAAAGGTGTTTGGTTATGATAATTGCTATTATAATATCTGTTGAATGAATTTAAATATTTAAAACAACTGGGAGATTTAAATTAATATATTAAATCAGAATTAGTAGGTTAGATATAAATGTTAATTTTATGCTGATAAAGCTTTTAAATTTTATATAGCAAAAGAATATACTTAAATGTTAAGTATATTCTGAATAAATATTTTTA
This sequence comes from Cacajao melanocephalus, assembly GCA_963573385.1. Lineage (NCBI taxonomy): Eukaryota > Metazoa > Chordata > Mammalia > Primates > Pitheciidae > Cacajao > Cacajao melanocephalus. Next base: position 50,435 of record CAUYLG010061854.1, read on the forward strand.
TACTTAAACATAAGGGTTGATTTTGAGAAGTAGTAGAAGACATACCATCAACAGAAAGCAGATCGGTGAATGCCAGAGGCTGGGAAGAAGGAAGAATGGGTGTAAGTGCTTAATGTGCCTAAGATTTTCTTTTGGGGTGATAAAAATGTTTTGAAACTTGATACAGGTGATCATGGCACAACATCATGAACACACCAAATGCAACTTAATTCTACCCTTTAAAATGGTTACTTTTGTGTTATGTGTATTTCATTTTGTAAAAAGACATGTTATCAGGAAATAATGTAAAAAAGCCAGACAGGAGGAAAGAATCTTCGCCTTCTTAAATTTTCATTATCTTGAGATTAATGTAAGAAAGCTTGCAAATATGTGCTACTCATTGAATAAAATTTCTCCCTTTGCTGTCTCTAAAGGATAAAGATGGCTTATAATGAGAGAAAACAGCAGATGAGAGTTGAGGCAAACAGCATCATTTTCATTAATCATAATTATTAGCTAAGAAGATTTTCATGGTCAGAATGTATTATAGATATGCTTTTGTGAGGAAAATTAACAAGATTAACTTGGTAAACTTATAGCAAGTAAATATCTAAAATCAGTCAAGCTTATAAAAGAGTTTCTATATATAGAGGATATATCTGGCTTAAATGCAAAGCACTGTAAGATAAAGCCCTGAAAAATAAAGTAATCTGGAATTACAGTGTGCTCTTTAAAACTTCATTTGACTTTACAAGGTCACTGTGCAGTGACCAATACAACATATTGTTTTGGAAAGCAAATGACATTATTAAATGCCCTATCTTACCTATGTAACAAACGTGCACATCCTGCTCATGTACTCTTGAACTTAAGATAATTATAAAAAAGAAAGCACAGAGAAAAGACCTTTTTTTTTGACTGAATATTTCCTAATTGCACATGAAACAAACACTTTAGACAGAATTTTTTTTTTGCAGAATATTTTGTCATGAAATAAAGTCTTTAGCAGGTCTAAAGGTTATACCATACACCATTAGGGGGTAATTTTTTTCTTTCTTAAGGTAGAAGGAAATATCTGTACTGTAATAATAAATCAGTCTTTTGTTATAAGAAAAGTCTAATGTGTGGTCATAAACAGCAGTCATTTTAAAGACTGATTTTTATGATATTATTTAAAATATCCTTCCTGTCTGTATTCTTCATACTTTCTTATTTAAATTTATTAACAATGACAACAAAAATAAATGCCCCATCTTAGTGAAGGGCAACAGCATCCTCTAAGATATAGATGTCAAAGATGACTACCAGGTTCCTACACAAACCAAGTAATCATCAAACCAGGTAATCACAAACCAGATAATCATCTTTGACACCTCTATCTTCATGTAATCTATCATCACACCTGGTTGGCTTTACTATCTCTCCATCTATGTATTTATGTAATATCAAACTTACCTACTTTTTAACAGCCTCACCACCAGCATTTTATTCATCTTTCATTGGTTCTCATACTATAGGAACTTCTTATCCCTACCAAACCAGATCTACGCATTCCCAAACCTGTTGAATATATACATGCTAGAAGATCCTTAAAACATAAGAATCTGATCATGACATTCCCTGTTTAGAATCCTTCACTGACTTTTCACTGCTCTTCTCATGATTATAAGAACCTATTCATCTATCCTATTCTACTCAAATAACACTTCAGCACAGAAGCTTTTCCTGATAACAGATTAGACCAGGTCCCTCAAATGTTTTTATAACACATAAGAGTATTTATTTTATAACAATCATCACAGTTTTAAGTCACAGATTTTGCATAAATATTTCATCTTTTTCTAGATCATAAGCTCCATGAGAAGTGAGACAATGTCTATTTTCCTCACTACTATGTTCCAGTTACAAAGAATACATGAATTTGCCGTTGACAATAATTAAATCAGAAAAAGAATCTAGCAAAGTAACATTAGCTGTTATTGGACAAATAACACTTTTACTAATCATCCTCTTCCCCCAATTCTTATTGATGAGATTATCAAGTTTAGCACTTAAATGCACTATAATAAATTTATGATTTTAGTTATACTCCTCATTAGTTTGCAAGTTTCTTAGAGAAATAAGTATGTCTAATATATCTTCTGTATTCCTCTGGCATCTCATGTTGTGAAGAGCACACAGAAGGTAATCAATAAATACTACTTGATTAATCAATATCTTTCATTTGAACAATAACGTACCCACGGTATTTTCCCAGAACTCCAGGACATTTAATGATTACATGTAGATATTTTATATGTGCATCATACCAAGGAGAGCTGAAGCAAAATTCATGATTTTCCTCCAAAGAAGTTCCTTCTCTCATCTTCTGAATCTCTGTAAATAGCACTACTGCATGACTGAAGTGATTCTTTAAAAATACTACCTGCCTAAATGCTTTCCTGCCTAAAATTATATGAAGCCTTCCCATCAGATGTAGAATAACACCTAAACTCTTTACTATAAACCAAGTTCTCACACGCTCTGGCTCTTGCTTATCTTTCTGACTTTATCTAAAAACTTTGTTCCTCTTTGTCCTCCTTGCTCTGACCACATTGATGTTCTTGTAGGTCAAAGTTGTCAAGCTCATTCCCATTTTAGACCTTTTGCCTCAATTTCCACTTGCCTAGAAAGCACCTCTTCTGATTTTCATTGACTGAATCCATCTTTGTCATCTGCATACATATTAGTCCATTCTCACACTGCTATAAATACCTGAGACTGGGTAATTTATAAAGAAAAGAAGTTTGATTGTCTTTCTGCTCCTACAGGCAATACAGAAAGCATGACTGGGAGACCACAGGAAACTTACAATCACGATGGAAGGCCAAGGGGAAGCAGGTGTATCTCCACATGGTCCAAGCAGGAGGAAGAGGTGGAGGGCAGAGTTGCTACACACATTTAAATAACCAGATCTCAGGATAACTCACTGATATGGTTTGGCTCTGTGTTCCCACCCAAACCTCATCTTGAATTGTACTTCCATAATTCCCATGTGTTGTGGGAGGGACCCAGTGGGAGATAATTTGAATCATGGGAGTGGTTTCCCCATACTGTTCTCATGGTAGTGAATAAGTCTCATGAGATCTGATGGTTTTATGAGGGGTTTCTGCTTTTGCATCTTTCTCATTTTCTCTTGCCGTGGCCACGTAAGAAGTGCCTTTCACCTCCTGCCATGATTCTGAGGCCTCCCTCACCATCTGGAACTGTAAGTCCAAATTAAACCTCTTTTTCTTCCCAAACGCAGGTATGTCTTTATCAGCAGTGTGAAAATTAGCTAATAAAGTAAATTGGTACCAGTAAAGTGGGGCATTCCTGAAAAAATACCCCAAAATGTGGAAGTGACTTTGGAACTGGGTAATAGGCAGAGGTTGGAACAGTTTGGAGGGCTCAGAAAAAGACAGGAAAATGTGGGAAAGTTTGGAACTTCCTAGAGACTTGTTGAATGGTTTTGATCAAAAGCCTAACAGTGATATGAACAATAAGGTCCAGGCTGAGGTGGTCTCAGATGGAGATGAGGAACTTGTTGGTAACTGAAACAAAAGTGACTCTTGTTATGTTTTAGAAAAGAAATTGGCAGCATTTTGCCCCTGCCCTAGAGATTTGTGGAACTCCGAGTTTGAAAGAAATGATTTAAGGTAGCTAGTGGAAGAAATTTCTAAGCCCCAAAGCATTCAAGAGGTGACTTGGGTGCTGTTAAAGGCATTCAGTTTTATAAGGAAAGGAGAGCATAAAAGTTCCAAACATTTGCAGCCTGACAATGATAGAAAAGAAAACCCTCTTTTCTGAAGAGAAATCCAAGCTGGCTGCAGAAATTTGCATAAGTAAGGAGGAGTTGAATATTAATCCCCAAGACAATGGGGAAAATGTTTCCAGGGAACGTCAGAGTCTTCATGGCAGCCCCTCCCATCACAGACCTGGAGGCCTAAGACAAAATGGTTTTGTGGGCCGGACCCAGCATCCCATGTTGTGTGCAGCCTAAGGACTTGGTGCCCTGTGTCCCACCTGCTCCAGCCATGGCTGAGAGGGGCCAACATAGAGCTGAGGCCATTGCTTCAGAGGGTGCAAACCTCAAGCTTGGCAGCCTCCAAGTGGTGTTGAGCTTGCGAGCGTACAGAAGTCAAGAATTGAGGTTTGGGATTCTCTGCCTAGATTTCAGATGATCTATAGAAATGCTTGTATATCTAGGCAGAAGTTTGCTGCAGGAGTGGGTCACTCATGGAGAACCTCTGCTAAGACAGTGCAGAAGGGAAATGTGGGGTTGGAGCCCCAACACAGAGATCCTACTGGGCACCACATAGTTGAGCTGTGAGAAGATGACCACTATTCTCCAGACCTTAGAGTAGTAAATCCACCAACGGTTTGCACCATTTGTCTGGAAAAGTCACAGACACACAATGCCAGCCCCTGAAACCAGCAGGGAGGGAGGTTGTATCCTGCAAAGTCACAGGGGAAGAGCTGCCCAAGACCATGGGAATCCACCTCTTGCATCAGCATGATCTGGATGTGAGACATGGAGTCAAAGGAGACCATTCTGCAGCTTTAAAATTTGACTGCCCCGCTGCATTTTGGACTTGCATGGGCCCTGTAACCCCTTTGTTTTAGTCAATTTCTCCTGTTTGGAATGGCTGTATTTACCCAAAGCCTCTACCCCTATTATACCGAGGAAGTAACTAGTTTGCTTTTGATTTCATAGGCTCATAGGCGGAAGGGACTTGCCTTGTCTCAGATAAGGCTTTGGACTGCAGACTTTTGGGTTCATGCTGAAATTAGTTAAGACTTTGGGATACTGTTGTGAAGACATGATTGGTTTTGAAATGTGAGGACATGAGATTTACAGGGGCTGAGAGTGGAATGATATGGTTTAATACTGTGTTCTCATGCAAATCTCAACTTGAATTGTACTCCCATAATTCTCAAGTGTGTAGGAGTGACTCAATGGGAAATAATTTGTATCATGCTGGCAGTTTTCTCCACACTGTTTTTGTGGTAGTGAATAAGTCTCATGAGATCTGATGGCTTTATCAGGGGTTTCTGCTTTTGCATCTCTCTTTTTCTCTTGCTGCTGCCATGTAAGAAGTGTCTTTCACCTCCCACCATTATTCTGAGGCCTTCTCAGCCACGTCGAAGTATAAGTCCAATTAAAACTCTTTTTCTTCCTAGTCTCGGGTGCGTCTTTATCAGCAGCATGAAAATGGACTAATACACTCACTCACTATCACAAGAACAGCACCAAAGAGGGAATCCACCTCATGATCCAATCTCTTCCCACCAGTCCCCACCTCCAACATTGGGGATTATAATTTGACATGAGGTTTGGGTGGGGACACAGACTCAAACCATATCAGCACCTCAGCGTAAGTGTCAGCTACATGGAGAGGCCTTTCATAAATCATCCATTTTGGGGCTATAAAACCCAGTCTGTATTTATAAATAAAATTGAGATCCAGGAAGAGGACAGATCAATGGGGTGGATGGGGGTTGGGGGGTGGATGCTCAAAAAAGGCTTTTCTGAAATTATATTGAGGAAAGACCATGTGGATATCTGGACAATGAACCTTCAAGGTAAAGAGAATAGCTCTGTAAAGGCCATGAGGCAAGATTTGATGTGTCAAAGAGGCCATGATGGCTGGAGGTGAGTGAGCAAGGAGGAGGAAGGCAGGGCATAAATCAGACAGTAGCAGACCAGATCGTGGGCTTGTAGGTAGAGGACTCATAGGCCATGGTAAGGATTTTGGATTTTACACAGAGAGTGACAGTAAGCCCTTAGATGGTTGTGATGAGAGGCATTATACAATCAAGTATATATTTGTTTAAAAATAACTGAACAGATAAATGAACAAAAATGGCAAAGAAATTAGTCCTGAGACACAGGGCTGTGATGATATCTCCTATAGACATGAACATGTCTCCTATAGACATGACAAATCCTTTTGTCAGCATCCATATAATACAGCACAGGGGAACTCCGAGACTCAAACAGTGTTGAACTGATTCTTGAAGGGTGGCTGTCAGTCATCTGCAGAGACCCCTACTAATTCTGCCTATGCCCTACCCCTGCTTTACTTCTTTCTTATAACTTTTATTTTCCAGTATTCCACTTTTTGGTCGATTTATTTCTGTCTTCTTTCACTAGAATAGTAGATCTTGAGGGCAGACAGTTTTGTCTGCTTTTTTCTTGAGTGTCTAGAACAGTGTAAGTGTTCAATGGAGAGTTGCTGAGAAAATGAATAAAGAGATGCTGGAGGAGTGTGGCCATGAGTATCTCATTGTACCTGGGGCCACAACCTGAGTGCCATGTGATGCCATCTCCTCTCCCAAACTCACCCTGCACACCACACTGTGGCTCAGAGAACAGTAGCAATGCCTCCCTTCCTTCCCCTTCCATGAAGCTCTATGTCTCCTCTACAGGAATTACTCAGTAGGAAGTTTCCCTGTGAGAAAAAAAGGAGATTCTTCTTTCTTTCATGGTCGAAGAAAACACACTGAGAAACCTCCAGTAGTTGAAAAGAGACTTTTATTCATTGTTATAAAAAATAAAAATTATTGTGTACCTTGAGATCCAGGAGAGCAGCATATATTCGTGATTTTCAAATCCCTAAAACAAATGGCAGCTTGGACAATTCCATAAGTACCTTACTTTCTCAACATGTTTTCTGTTTAGGATATTTTTTTTTTCAGGCTACCAACATATGGCTAAGATTTATCTTGTTGAGTAGATCATCTGCTTTTAAATGAAATACACAATACCAGTAAGCAATTTCCTGCTTTTACGAAAAGAGAAAGATTAGAAAGTGCTTATGCCTCAAAAGTGCACTCATAATTATTGTTCAAGATTATTTGACTGAAAGAATGAAAAAGAAAAAAAAATCTGTCTCCCCAGGGTAGGTGGATATATATAAAATAGACAAGTTTAGAAGCATAGTCTCAAAATTTGGGATACATGTTTCAAATTTATACTAGTTTCAAGGTCATTCATAAACTGTAAAGTCATATTTGTTGCCAGGGGAGATTATAAATGTCACAGAGAGTAGTAACACATGCACATACTGATGGAACCAAATTGCTTCAATGTTTTCATCTTTGCACAATGCTTTGAATTGTAAATTTAAAAAATATATATATATATGTATAATTGGCAATAGAAGAAAACAAGCTGGAGTTAGCAATGACATATAACTGAGAATGATTAAACACAAAATATAGTTTCTTCTTGAAAGAAGAAAAATATGCTACTACTTGTGACATTAACATTTATGTTTTGGATAATTATAGTTGATGTTTGATAAAGCTTGATATCATGGGAAAATAGGGCAAAACATCCCTGTCAATTCTCATTTTCTGTGCTATATATTATTTTTTACACTTGGCAAAGGGGTAGAAAAGAGGTAGACAAACAGAAAGACACACTGAGCTGTTTATTCCCTGTGATTTCATGTATTATGGAAAGAAAATTTCAAATTGCAGATTGAGCTGAGATTATCCCAGAAGACACTCTGGTTCAGTGCTTCTTAAATATTAATGTTCTTAAGAATCACATGGGGATTTTGTGAAAATACAAATTCTGATTCAATAGTTACAGGATGTTTCTTGGGATTCTTCATTCCATGCATGTCCCAGGAAAAGACGACAAAGCTCATCAGAGAATCATACTTTGTAAGTACCGAGCTCTGGCCCCTCACCCAATGTAAACCTATAAATATGTGACTATTACAAAGAAAAAACTACTTCCAAAAATAAATATAACCTATTTCAAACCAAAAGAAATGTTTCTGTATCATCTAATGTTGTTTATTATTTGCGTCAAAGTTTAATTCTGATTGTGAAATCAAAGAATAATAAAAAAAGACTGTATTTGAACATAGGAGCCTTACTTCATTATATTCCAAAATTTCATGCTAGGTCTAAAATCATATTATTGGTGACATACTGTTAAAATACTGGCTTTATCATATAACCATAAACAAAATTATGTAATTAGTAATACATCTCAGAAAAGTTTTCTGAAAATGCCTATTAATATAAATGTCATAATCTGAATTTTTATTCTTTTAAACTCTGGATAGTTCATTTTATGTTTGTTCAAATTTAAGTTAAAGAGAAAACTGGGATTGGGGAGAGTTGCTAAGACTCTTCTAGTCCAGGAGAGAGGTGACGATGGCTTCTGTTAGCTACTGGCAGTGAGCAGTGGAGAAATGGAAGGGCCAGGAGCCAAATCAATAGGCTTTACGTCTGTGCTATTACAGACAATTTCACTTCCTTTATGAGGCTAGCTAGTTATCTCAATGCTATTTATTGAATAAACTATTTGTCTGCCATTAATTTGAAATGCTACTTTTATCATATACCTTATGACAAAATTATCCCACATATACTTGATTTATCTCTTATATCTGGCCCTTTCTATTGATTTCCCCATTCTGAGGCAGTACCACACTGCTTTATTGCTACATACCACATTACTATATTTTAAATTTTCCCCATGCCTACTCTTCCAGATGAACTTTAGAATCAAGTAACAAAATTCCAAGCATTTTGGTGGGAGTTTGAGTGGTATTACATTGTGTATTTAAATTAATTTAGTAGAATCAGCATCTTTTTAAGAATTTCAAATGAAGAATAGAAGATGTCCATATTTTCATTCAAATTGTATTTTATACTTTTTAGAAAAGTCTGTGGTTTATACATATGTGTATTGCATAATTTATTTAAAGTATTTTTTCTTGGAAATTGTCATTTTATAATTATTGTAGATGACATACCTTTTTCCTTCATTTCCCTCTATCTGGTGGTTGTTGGCATCACGGAGGCTTTTACATTATCTTGCACATGATTAGATAATTTGGCAATTTGGTTTACCAAGCTCTCTTATTGCTTCTATTGGTTTTTCAGTTAATTTCTTGGCATCTCTAGGTTGCACAGTATATGACAATATCATTTAGAGACATTCATGTATTATGTTTTCTTTTCTAGTGCATACACATTGTATTTACTTCTCTAACTTCTAACTCCTTTAACATTTCTGTGACAATATTAAATAACAGAGGTAGTAGCAAGTATCTGTGTCTTTCTAATTCATGACTTTAGTAGAATACCTTTATGGCTCACTGTAAAGCATTTTGCAAACCATGAGATATATATCATAATTATACATTAAGGAGCATTTAATATAATGACCACTTTAAACATAGTATCATTTTAGTGTATAAAAATATAAATAATGCCCTCTTTTGTTTATGATTTTTTAAAAGGAATCATAGTTGAGTTTTAGAAAACCTGTTTTAGTACCCACCGATAAGATTATTTACCTACTTTTCTGACTTCTAAAAATAACTAATCATATTAACAGATACTGGATGTTGTTGAACTACTCCTTAATTCCAAGAATGATTCCACTAGGTCATGTACAAAAATGTTAAATATATTATTATATTAACCATTTGGGGAGTACGACGTATTTTTGCATCAATATTCAAATTTGGCTTTTTTAATTATTATTTTGTTTTACTGGGGTGTTTTATTTGCACAGATTACAGAAAGATTTGTTTTTTAATTCTATATTATCTCTATCAGATTCCAGTGTATGTGTAATTTTCACTTTGCAAAATAATTGAAAGGATTTCTTTTTTCTGAAATCAGGTACAGTTTAAGTACCAATGTTTCTGTTTCTACTCGTGTTTTGAAAGAATACATCCTTGAAATCATTTTGATTGGAAATATTATTCAAGGATCTCTTGAAAACTTTCTCAAAATATTTTCTAGTTATTTTGTGTTTTGAAACTGTTTCTCTTCTTGTGTCAAATTACATAATTTATATTTTATCAACAATATCAGTTTATATTAGATTTTATTCATTAGTTGAGAAAATTATGAGTTTTTAATTTCTAAAATTTTTCTATCTTTCATGATTTAATTTTCTTGTTATTGTCTATTTTGTTTTTCTCTTTATTTGGATTATCAAATGTATTGGTAATGGAAGAAAATTGGCCGTAGTTAGCAATGACATATAACTGAGAATGACTAAATGCAAAATATAGTTTCTCCTTGAAAGAAGAAAAATATACTAATTCTTGTGACACTAACATTTGTGTTTAGGGTAACTATAGCTGATGCTTGATAAAGCTTGATATCTTGCTGTGGTTACTGCTGCTGTTTTCCAAGAACCATACCTGGGGAATTTCTGTTTGATTCTACCTTCCCCTTTTATTTCAAAATTCATTAATATTCTTATTAAATCATTCCTATTGCTTTCCTCACATATATTTTGGTGATCTTTCCCAGTTTCTTGGGTTGGATGCTTACTTAACTGATTTTAATTATTTCGTATTTGGTGGAGAAGCTATTCAAGATACCTGCCATTCTGTGTACATCCCTGATTTCATCTCCTACTATCATTTTGTGTGTATTTGACTCATACAAAATTAGTCATACTTTAACTAGATTTAAATATGACTCATCCACATAGCATGCATTGTAGTTGGACTTTGTTTCTTTAATAGACCTGACACCATCTTTTAAAAATTTCATTCTATCATTATGTTATTTTCTGATCAATATTTTTAATAATTGTGCTTGGCTTTATTTCCCTCATTCCTTTAATTCTTATGCTTGTGTGCTTGTTTTTGTGCTCCCTCTGATCCTCTTATAATGTATTGTGTGCTATATGGTCTATGTGCTTTTCCCTAAATAATTTGGAGGGCATAGTCTTTTAAATATTATATCAATTAATACCTATCAGACTTCTTAAGGCTAATTAGAATTAACATATAATATTAGTGCTATGGTAGATATTACCAGTGTTCACCAAAGAAACATTTTCTATTCTTCCCTGAATAAGAGAAGCTGTGCTTCCCTAAGACCGTATAGTTAAATGAGCCCTCAGATTAGTCCTGGGCAATAAAATGTGAGGAGAAGTGACTGCGTCATTGCAGGTGAATGCACTGAAAAATTTGTGCCACACCCCATTCTCTCTCCCTCTCTTGAAGCACCTGCGACTTTCCAGAAGGTGGAGCCTCAGTCTTCCTGGGACCTTTTAGTTCAGAGCTCCAGTTTGCAACTTGACAGCATACATGAGTAAGAAATAAACCATGGTTGCTGTTAACTCATGGACATTTTAGAGTTAAAGTGGTACCACAACAAATCCTAGTCTACTGTGCCTGATCCAGATAGAAAAGAGATTACAAGCACATGCAGTGCAACCTAAAATTAATGCTAAAATAGTGGGCAATGGCTGAAAATAAACATGTTGATTACAGGAAAGACAGTGTAATAGTAAAAGTACAGGCTTTGACATCAACCTTGAGGCTGATTAATAAATTGTATGAGTTTGGCTATTTTCTTAACCTCTGGATGTTTATGTTATTCTTATTTGTAAGACGGGGTTAATAACTACCCTGGAGAATGTGTTGGAAGATTATTAAACCAAAATAATATCTGTTAAGCACTTGGAGTCTAGTTGGTCCCAGTGAAAATAGGTATAATAATTATTGTGAGTTTCTTTTAATTATTCAAAGTATATTACAAAACAAAGCATTACTAAGCTAATCAAATCTTATGAATATTAATGGAATTTGTCAGATAAAGTCAATAAAACTACTGGCCCAACTCTCATTTTTTTAATAATTCATTCCATGTCCACAGAAAAATCCCCAAACTCTGCTGTTCTTCAAAGAAACCATATTCTCACATATACAATATATTAAATTCTCTTTGTGGACATAATCGGAACTTGAAATTTGAATTCTTTAGGTATTTTCTCAGGAAATGAGTACCTATGTGATAAACATAAAATACAAGACCTATTTTAAAATATAAAATTAGAAACTTCTGTTTCCTTTCCTCAATATTGAATAACTTAATGAAGATATTAAAAGAGAGAAAAGTGTTTTGATATTCCTAGCTGACATGGCTAAATGTCTTTACTGTTTTCTTCTTCATTTATTTTCCTTCTGTTTAAAAAAAAAAAAAAACAACAAAAAACTTAAGACCTTAGGTACATGTGCAGGTTAGTTACACGGGTAAACATGTGTCATGGAGGTGTGTTGTGCAGATTATTTGTTCACTCCCTCCTCCCACCCTACCCTCTGATGGCCCCAATGTGTGTTGTTCCCCTCTATGTGTTCACGTGTTGTCATCAGTTAGCTTGTACTTATGAGTGAGAACATGCAGCATCTGGTTTTTTGTTTCCACATTAGTTTGCTAAGAAGAATGGCCTCCAGCTCCATCTAATTATTTTTTAATTACTGAGAATTTTATTATATTTTAGTCACACTTTGGAAGCAATTGAGTGAATTTTTATTTGTTTATAAATTAGAAATACATGGGTGTAAGTGTAAATATATATACATTTACATGTGTGTATACATACATATGTGTATGTGTGCATGTTTGTATAAAACAAGATTTTTTTTCCTTTCATCATTGACAGGGAAATCTTTAAAATATGATTATCTACTGTGGTCCCTTATTTCTCCTTTATCAAACAGGGCTTTTTAATAGTTTGACCAATAACAAAACTTAGACAATTTCTGAAGGGTATATATTAACTCGTATACTCACTCACAGTACAGTTTGGAAAATTTAAGTATTTATCTGACAAAAATAACAAAACTAACTCAATGTTTTAGAAGTTCCTTAAAGCAAAAATGAAAACCACTGAATATAGGTTTTACAAATATTTTTGCTAAATCTTTTCATAAATGTTTGTCTAATTAAAATATTTAGATATCATTTTCTATATATTTTTTACTTCTAATATCAGAAATAGAATCACACTCAACAACTTCACTGGTTAAATTACTTCAGGAATATCAACTTGATTTTAGAAATGTGATTCAAAATATATTCACCTAAATTTAAAATCCAAACATATTAAGGAAAAATAAGGTGGCAATATAAAGGTAATGAATATTGCCTGTTTAATTTGGGAAACCAGATGCTGTTATCACATCAACTTGAATTTTTTTTTCCATTTTAAAAATGCATCCCAGAAATAGGTCAAGGAAAAAAAAAAGCACCCACATGATAAAATGGAAAAAAATGTAATTATGACTATGGCAACAGGATAGCAATATTTTGCCAAGGAATTTTTTTTTTTAATTCAGATATGCCAGTTCCAAAGAATACACTCCAGATGGCAAAGCCATGGTTTATGTGGGTGATTTTATCTTTACTACCCAAAAGAATCTTGCAGGCTGCCGTTCTGAAGCTTACATCTGCTATGAATGAAAGTGATTAGGATTTGAAGTTGTAGCTCTCTTGCTATCGGTTCCTACCTGGTTGCCTGTCTCTGGCAACCTGGAAGTCAGTTACATTTCCTCATGATGACTCACAACAAATGTGTTTCTCACCTATGAAAGATAGTCAGTTATTAGTCAAGGAGTTGAAAGTGATCATAAACTCAAGCTTCCGTGTTAGGCTTCCTGATGGTAGCCCTGGTAATGGATGTTCCTAAGGGATAAAGGTAGAGATCACACAAAACAACCTGAACAAAGACATCTCCTGGAGATGGGAAATGGGTATATTTGTTTACTTGTTTGTTTTAATGTAGTACTCAAAAGACAGATTCCTATGGCTGATTTTAATGGTAGTAGTCACATTTGAGACTTTTTTAGAGGTTTTACAGAATAAGAAAAAAAATGTGCGCTCTATCCTAAAATGGATAAGAGGATTGACTCTTATTTTCAAAACTTGTTGACTCTGTGACTATCAGAAAGTTACTTGGCCTGCAGTCTTAGTAGCCTTCTCTATAAACCAGAGATAATAATTAACTTGAGAGATTGTTGTGAAGATCAAAGATAATACACTTAAAGATCTGGTCACTTAGTAGGTACTCAATAGTGAGAGCTGTATGAATATTTGCTTTTGTGATTTCAAAGCTTCTCATGCATAATACTAATCTAGGGTAGGATTCTTAGTCTTTTGATGTAGTTACGTAAAAACAGTTTCTTCCTTTTCCCTTTCTTTGTTTTTTTTTTACTCTCTTCCTACTACCTCATCTTTTAGTTCAATTCATCTTCCTTAACATAATTTTTGGGTGTATTTAATCCCATTGCTAATGGTAAATGACATAAATATTGAGATTTCCAAGCCGTCTTCACCAGGTTGTCCTCTTGCTTATTTCTCTACTTCATCTCTTTTGACATACACAGGAAGAAAAACTATAGCTGTGAGGCTTTTCAGAAAACATACCATTTGTTTCACTCAGGATTTATCCCGGTAACAACTTGAGCTTCCAAGCAATAAAACTGCCATGTACAAGTCTTCTTTAAAAGAAATTCTACTTGAAGATGTATTGGAAACTAGAATGTTAGAAGAAAGTGACAGACTTCTGATCGCAAAAGCAACTATTCCTTTTACTAAAGAGAAATCAAATACATTTCCTAAGCAAATTTATTGTCACTGCATTTAGGGCAATATTGAACTATGCCTCTTTTGGGTTTCTCTACAAGCATAATCAGACACTTAGCCATGGAATTATATTTTTTCAACTAGAGCACTAGAAAAGAACGTGGGGGCTCATGGGGAATACTCAGCCATACTGGTGATTCAGAGGAGAGCACTGATCGAGTCACTTAGCCCTTCCTTGAGTTACTATTTTCCCTTATGTAGTAGTTGAATTAGGATTTTTTTCTTCTTAGGAACAGAAGGTTTCTAAACTCTTTTAGTTCCATCAGAACTAAATCAAGATGAAGAGACCTGAGAAAATGAAACTTGAGAGAGGCTTAGGATAAGATCGAGATTCTTTCCTGGCCACCAGGATTCTGCCTCCCTGCCAGCCTCATTTAAGGTGCTTCTCCAACCCATGCTTACTTCTAGCGCCGAGACCTTCCCACCAGTAATTTTACTTTTTTATTTTATTTTAATGCTTGATTTTGAGATAGGTTCTTTACAAAAAGAAAAATAATTACTCAGGCATGGTGTTGCATGCCTATAATCCAGTTACTCTGGAGGCTGAGGCAGGAGCATTGCTTGAGCCAGGGATGTTGAAGCTGCAGTGAACTATGATTGTGCCACTGTATTCTAGCCTGAGCAACAGAGCGAGACCCTGTCTCCGACACACACACACACACACACACACGCACGCAGAAAGAACATTAATATTTTAATCTTCATTTAGCATTTTAATATATGAATTTCATGGGCTAGCCCATTTAATCCTTAAAATAACTCCATCTTATAGATGGGGAAAAAGATTTCGGAGTGATAACTAAGAGGTTAATATTAACTGAATATTTCAACTGGTCTTGGAACCCAGGTGTGGACTCTATTTCCCATTATGCCCTACCTCTTCATTCTCTAGCTTGCATCTCAAGTGTAGCTGGAAGAGAAAAACGGGTAGAGCCACAGAGCTGTAATATACTTGGGTATATTATACTAAAGCAAACTAAATCAGCACTCAAGAGAAAACCTATAGTGAGATCCAGGAAGATGGAAAAGGGGGATGGTGGTGTTAGGAAATAAAGTCACTGAAGGAAACTTCTACCCCTCCCTGTTCAGAGAGATAGAAATTAAGAGACAAGTGTACATAAAGTGAAATTCATCTTGTTTTTAGTTGCAGAACTCTTGCAAAAAAAACTTTCAGAGAACCTCAAAATGTGAAGCATAAAAAGTTTCTCTGCAACATGCTGAAAACCCAAGTTATGCCTTCTCAGACACTTCTCAGATCCTTCCCCAAACTAGGAAGTACCTAAGATGCTTCCCGGTCTCTAAGGCATCAAGGAAGCCGCTGAAAAATAGCTGGGAAACCATGAGTTAAGTCAGACAGATGTGGGTTCTAGTCTCAGCTTTGCATCTACTTGTTCGAGGAACTTGAGCCACTTAATTACCCTGATTGATGGTGTCCTTTTATTGTAAAAATAATCAGAGATAATGGCCATAAAACATTAATACGTTACGTGGGTAACAATACAGATGCTCAGTAAACATCTTTATAGGAAGCAAATTGGAAGTTAACATTGAGCTCTTCCTAAGAAGTAAAATTGATGAGATTTGGAAATTACTTAAATAGTAAGCTTATATTTAAAAGATCCTTTGACCACATAAAATTTCATATGGAAAGAATTGCAAGTTTTTCATATCGTCTCTATTTTTAGAGTGGAGATAAGAAGAAAAAAACACACAAGAAAAAAGCACATGGCTAGGACCACTCATTATGATTCAGAAACATGAGTTAGAAAGTGCAGCTGTCTCCCTGCTTCAAGAGCAGATAGCAGCATCATTTTATAAATGAAAGTAGAGATAAAGTCACTGTGATACACATTTCTGCAATAACAAACCAGGAAACATTAGAGACAGATAAATACTCATTGCCAGTGGAATATTTTCCCCTGGGTAAAAGGCATGCGTTAACTCTCACAATAGAGTCATCTAATAAATGATTCATCTAGACACTAATATTTAATCAGTTCATATCTTCAATTGCTCTAAGAACCTTTTAAACACTATAGCATATTTAAACATATTCAGGGTTATTACTTGTTCAAGGTTAATTCCTTAGTTAAACTTGTTTTAAAATGAATAAATGACACAAAAGAAAAGAATATTATCACTCATACTAAATGCTAATGTTGTAATTATTTTCTTTAGATAAGTAGATTTTTACCTGTAATGTTTAAACTTAGACTTTTCTGACAATTTTAAAAGCTAACAGGAAATATTTGTAAAGCCATGCCATTTGCTCTGCCATTACTTATGAAATAGATTTCAATTTTTCTGTGGAATTGCTTTTTAATTTTTTACAGTGCTGTAATGTTTTACCTACTTAATTTCATAATGTGAGTCATCAGTAATATATTTCTTACATTCAGTGAAATCTAATGTGATGCCAGACTTAAAAAATAATGAATTTTCTTTACATTTAGGATTTCTTTTCATATATGACAATCCTTAGATAAATAAAAATGCTACCTGGATTATTATACTTTTCCACAAGAGGGCTCTTGAAAGTCAAAAATATTGCCCATGATTAGTAATCTGCTTACATCTATTGGCAAAAACTAGAGAAACAAGATTTTGAAATATTTCCTGGATAATTAATGAAATTTTAAAAAATACTTTAAATTAAACTAATAGTTCCACTACTAGAGTTAACTAATAGTAATCAAAACCAAAACTGATTGAATGCTTCCTGTGTGCAGGTCATGTGGTTAGTGCTGGATATGTAGCTATTATTACTATTCACTGCACTATAGAGAGTCAGTTATGGTTAAGCATGACACTTTAGAGATAATATTGCCTGAGTTTGAATCTCAGCTCTGCCATTTTTATTATTTCTTTGGCTTTTGGCAAGATACTTGGTACTTAACTTTATCAGTCCTTGGTCCCTTTTCTGTAAAATGAGGTTGTTTGTAAGGATTCAAGAAATTAAGATACTTAAAGCAATTAGAAGCGTGTCTGGCATATAGTAAGTGCTTTGTGAGTTTTAGCTACTACTGTCATCACAGCGGACAAAACTGGAGCACATAGAGATTAAAAGTATAAGGACAAGTGCACATGTATGTTCATAGCAGCACTGTTTACAATAGCAAAGACCTGGAACCAACCCAAATGCCCATCGACGATAGACTGGACAAGGAAAATGTGGCACATATACACCATGGAATACTATGCAGCTATAAGAAACAATGAGTTCCTGTCCTTTGTAGGGACATGGATGAATCTGGAAACCATCATTCTCAGCAAACTGGCACAAGAACAGAAGATCAAACACCACATGTTCTCACTCATAGGCGGGTGTTGAACAATGAGAACACAGAGACACAGGGAGGGGAGCATCACACATTGGGGTCTGTTGGGGGGGGGCCAAGGGAGGGACAGCGGCAGGAGTGGGGAAGTAGGGGAAGGATAATGGGGAGAAATGTCAGATGTGGGTGATGGGGGGATGGAGGCAGCAAACCACATTGCCATGTATTTACCTATTCAACAATCCTGCATGATCTGCACATGTACCCCAGAACCTAATGTGCAATTAAAAAAAAAAGATATACCCCAAATCATGCACCCAGTGGCTGGAAAGCGACCAGGTTTTGCCCAACCAGTGTGCTAGAACATGTACTAGCCAATATGCCTCCAATGTAAGAGAAGACTGGCAACACCATCTGCTTATTCCTACCCCCACTGACAGCACTGGAGGACCCCCACCTGCCTGTCCACACTGCCCTCCTGTCCATGCTCCTGAATTATCCATACCTCTCACTGTTATCTCCTATCATAATAATCATTGATTTATATATTGAACTCTGCCACAGGTCTACTTGAGTTCCAGGACAATATCTTTATTGATTTTTGCTTTCATAGCACATTTTGGTTAGCAACAATTAACAAGGATGATTTTAGAAGAATAAGGGTATGCTAATATTTCCAACTGTCTGGTAAAATGGTTTTTGTTAAACCCATTTAACAGACAAAGAAATCAAAATGCTAAGATCAAGATCTCATGGCTTGAAATAGCCACGCTATTGGAAACCAGACCTGAATCCAAAGCCTGTGTTTTTTCAGTAATGACCCACACACATGCTCAGGGTTGTTTGTGCATTTACTGACTGAAGAGAGACTGAAAATTCCACTAAGAGCCACAACTGAGTGTTTTCAATATATTTTTGGGCTAAGGGGAGATTGTTTTTGCAATAACTTAAGTATTCAAATGAGGATTGTTCCCTTCAAATAGTTTTGGTCTGGTTTTTTTTTTTCCCAATAAGGTTAAATGTTTTCAAATTGATTTTATAACTTTACTTTTATAATTCTTTTTGTGAAAAATTTAGAAAATGTTATGAGCACTAAGAATAACAATAATATACCATGAAAGTGTATCGTAAGGAGAATTACTTGGTCAAGGACTGGATAAAAAGCTTCCTTCAGAGGGAAATATCTGAACTGAGAACCAGAGGATGAGTTGGTGTTAACCAGGTGAAAGAGGGGGAAAGACTGTTATTCCAGGCAAACAAAACCATTCGCAAAGGCCCTGTAGCAGGGGACGCCATCCTAATAGGGAGGAATAAAAAGGATAAAGGTAAGGGGAGGCAGAATGATTCAGGAGGGGCTGAAAAGTAGAAGGCAGACAATTCACTAATTTCGTAAATATTTATGGGAAGCCTACCACACCCCTGCTAGTAATGTAGGTGCAGAGGAATCAAAAAGTAATAAAGCATTTTTCTCTCAAGAAAATTCTTAATCTGGCAAAAGATGGATAAACACAAACACATGCTCACCGGTAGATATAATGTAAGTGGTATTGTAACAGCAGTAAGAACAAAAGACTGTGCAGTAGGAGGAGAAATTACTTGTGATTAAGGAAATATCAAAGGAAGGGATTGGCCAATATTTTATGAGTAATTGACATGTGAGCTGATCCTTAAAGGTATTCCAAGCAACAGCATGAAGAGAAGCACCAGGTGTAAATAATGGCCAGAAGTCTATTAAATAATAATTCCTTTGATGGATCTATTTATTTATTTTAAATCTCAGAGGAGTTCTATTCTCTTCAGAATGTAGAATTAAACCAGAAAGCAGTAACAAAAAGATAAACCGAAAACAAAACTCTTAATAATTTCTATCATGTATATAGGTGTTAAACATGGTTGAGAAAACAAGTAATCACAGTGAAAATTAGAAAATATTTTGAAATCAATGATAATGTGGTTGGCATATCAAAATATGTAGGATGCAACTGAAGTCTTGCGTAGGTAAAATGTACAGATTTATGTGCATATGTTAGAAAAGATTGAATATCAACACTTTACATATCTATCTGAAGAAACTATGAGAAAAGAAAATTAATCCAATGAAAGTAGCAGAAAAAAAAATAATGGCATACACAGAAGCCCAACGAAGAGAAAACAAACATAAAATTCAGAAAGAAGACCAAAAGTTGGTCCTTAAAAAATACAACACAATTTATAAACCCCTAGGTCAAGAAAAAAAAGAGAAGTCAAAAAAGTCAGAAATAAAACACAGGATATTACTTTAGAGTCTATAAATGTTAAAATATAATAGAGAGATATAAACAATATTATGTCAGTAATTTCAATATTTAAATGAAACAAGCAAATATCCTTAAAACATTATTTTTAAAAACTAAATAAGAATAAATGAGAATCAGAATAGTTTTATATCTAAAAAGGATGAAGAATCTATTTATAGAGGTATTCTCTTTTCTTTCTGCTTCCTAACAGCCAAAAGATAACGTTTACTATCTCTCAGCATTTCTTAATTGCCGCCACTAGGTGGCAAACGTTTCCAAACTATTGCAGGAGCCCGCAGTGACTATCAAGAGTTTGTTGGACACCATTTTTTGTGCTCTCCAGCAATCACAAACAGAATATTCTAAAACATTCTCATTATCATTATAAGCACTCTCACTGTTTTTATGAAACAAAAGATAGCAACAGGAACAAAACTGCATTGAAAAAAATCTAAACACAGGTTTTATTGGAAGAAGTTGAAATCCTACTCTAACAATAGAACCTTCCACTTCAGGCTCAGAACAAGGCCAGAGAAGTGGAGCAGGCCTATCACAGATTCCCATCTCCATGACAACCTTTTCAGTTCCATGCACAATTAAAGCTACAGTATCAGTTTTTTTCAGAAAAAAAAAATCGGAGTCCTGGCTGGTATTCATTTTCTATAATAGATTTGAGACATTAAATTGATTCTAATTAGCGCAGCTGAATTAGTGGGTAATAATAATTTATTACATAAGCAGCCCTAACTCTCTTCTCCAAAAGCAAATGAAAATATATATTTTGTGTGGTTTAATGTACTATCATTATCACTATCCTCTTTAGGTTTCTTTGACAACAGCTCTTTTGTGCCAGGCATTCTCGAAAATCCTGGCTTAACTCCCCTTTAGGCTATACTCGTGGATAAAAGAAATCTGTTCATTTCATTAGCAATTAGATTTCAGCCAGATGGTCTGGAAAGTGTTGGGACTCCCTCAGAATCCTGGAATAACCTTTTCTCCAGACCCCCCCATGCTTCTTTTCCTCTTCTAGAGGCATTTCTGGTGTTTTTAGTTGTTACTGAGAAAATGTGTAGAGCTCAGATTTCTGCTGCCCTGAAAGAGATTGTTCAGAAATTTTGAAGAGTTCAAATATATATGTTCAAAGTGTTAAAAATGCAACTTGTAAAGAAAATGTAGTGGATCAAGAATTTAGCATATGGAGACCATTATTGGTGGAGGAATTTATGACTTAATAACATTTTCAAGTTCCATATATATTAAGGTATTTAAAATAGAGTGACCAGCTATAGTTTTCCTTTTTAAAAAATTACTAAAGATAGAAAAATGGAATATGAGTTTTCTTGCTATTTCATATATACAATAACATGAAAGACTTTAGTCAAATTTTAGGTATTTCTGAGATTCCTAAGGATGGAATTAAGGTGGTGATACATTACCAAGGGTTATATTAGAATATTATGTCATGAAAATCATAAACAATTTTTTTCTTCTTTCTAGAAATGTATAACTTTTCCTGAAATTAGAGGGCTGAGACCGGTGACTCTTTATGAACCCTTTCATTACTAGCATCCTGCAATTTTTATAGGTATGAAATGTAGATACTATGGCACTGTTGCTTCATTCATTTTAACCGTCTCTAACATCCTGTGATGATGGCTGGGAGAAATAAAGCAGCCAGTTGGCAATCCAGCTTATTTGTGGATAGATGTTGTCATTGGTTGAAGAAAGTATGATTATTATTTCCTTTTACGTGGTCAAATTGAGACAAAGAGAAATTAAGTGTCTTTCCCAGCACTAAGTCTGATAGAGATGACATATGTTTTCTGTCTGTCCAGCAGGCCTTTGGTCAACCACATTTACTTCATACCTGTCTGAAAATGAATAAGGCTGGCTCAACAGTGGACATGAAACAAAGGCCTAGACAAAGAGAAAGTTCTTTCTCCTCGCCAATTGATACATTGAGGAATGGGCATGGGACATAGCTTGGTCAAAGAAAATTGTTTCCTTCTAGAGAGTTTGAAGTAATTATAAAGAGATTATTTATTTTTATTAATTTATTTTCGAGATGGAGTCTTGCTCTGTCACCCAGTCTGGAGTGCAATGGCGTGATCTCAGCTCACTGGAATCTCTGCCTCCCCGGTTCAAGTGATTCTCCTGCCCCAGCCTCCCAAGTAGCTGGGATTACACAAGCGTGCCACCATGCCCAGCTAATTTTTTTATTTTTTACTTTTATTTTTATTTTTAATTTTATCTTTTTCGTAGAAATGTGGTTTCACCATGTTGGCTAGGCTGGTCTTGAACCTGACTTCGAGTGATACATCCTCCTCAGCCTCCCAAAATACTGGGAATACAGGCATGAGCCACAGCACTGAGACAGAGGTAATTTCTTCTTGCATGTGGGGCAAACCTAAACCAAAATTATTGTCATCTTATAGGGAGGGCTTTTCAAAATGAAGCCAGTGCAGATAAAGCAAAGAAAATATACTTTATACACGCACAATATTTAACATATATATTTAACACAAGGAGACATAGAGCCCAGGTTAGATTTTAACTGCAAGGTCAAAAGTAAGAGAAAATACAGCTAATGTTATTGTATAAGCTCCTTACAGCTAGAACCTGAAAAATTCATCCAGATCCCTGTAAGTTGTAAGCATGGGGATTTAAAAAGTATTAATTTTGCTTTTTAAATTATCATGTAGTCACAGAGTTTCTTGTACAGGTCTTGGAATTTTGCTACTTTTATGGATTCAAGTAACTACCACCATTACCAGGATATGGAAAGAATTCTTTCTATTACCTCAGACTCCCCGGTGTCATTTCTTTATCATCTCTCCACCCCATTCCCTTAACCTTTGGTAATCACTGATTTGCTCATTTCTATCTTTTATCTTTTTGGGAATGTCATCATGTGATATGCAACCTTTTGAAGCTAACTTCTTTTTCCCATTATAATACACTTGAAATTAATGCAAATTCTGACATGAGTCAGTAGTTTGTTCTTTTTTATTGCTGAGTAGTATTTCATTGTACTGAGGTATCACAGTTTCATCCTCCATTACTCATTGAAGGATTTTTGTGCTGTCTCTAGTTTTGGAAATACTTTATGAAGACAGCTACTATATTAACATCTGTGCACAGGTTTTTGTCTGAACACAAGCTTTCATTGCTAAAAAATCAGAGTTGCTGAGTCATAACTACGTGTTTAATTTGATGAGAAACTGCCAAACCATTTTATGTAATACCTGTACCATTTTTCACTACCACCAGCAATGTATGAGAGTTTTAGTTGCTCTACATCCTCGTTAGCACTTGGTATTGTCAGTATTTTTTTACTTTCTGCATTCTAATAAGTATGCAGTGGTATCTCATTAATGCTTAACTTTGCATTTCACTTATGACTAATGATGTTTAACAGTTTTAATACTTTTCTTTGCCATCCTCATAATCTTCTTGGTAAGTGTCCAAGCTTTTGCCCATTTTAAAAATTGATTTCTATGTTTTCCTACTGTTGGATATTGAGTTTTCTTGTTTTGTTTTGTTTTTTGAGATGGAGTCTCACTTTGTTGCCCAGGCTGGAGTGCAGTGACATGATCTCTGCTCACTGCAACCTCCACCTCTGAGGTTCAAGTGATTCTCCTGCCTCAGCCTCCCAAGTAGCTGGGATTACAGGTGCCCACTACCATACCTGGCTAATTTTTTTGTATTTTTAGTAGACCTGAGGTTTCACCATGTTGACCAGGTTGGTTTCGAACTCCTGACCTCAAGTGATCTGCCCACCTCAGTCTCCCAAAATGCTAGGTTTACAGGCATGAACCACTGAGCCTGGCCTGAGTGTTATATCTATTTTGGATGGGTGATTTGCAAATATTTCTCCCAGTTTATAGCAAGATCTTTTAATTTTGACAAAGTCCAGTTATCACATTTTTTCATGGATTGTGCTTTGATGTCATGTCTAAAACCTTCTTGTCTAACCACAAGTCACAAAACCTTTCTCTTATGTTCTCTTCTAAGCCTCGTGAATGATTATAATACAAAGTCAAGTTTAGGAAGTACTACTACTCTCATCCAGGAAGCTCATATTCTATAGAAGAATTTGATGAAGAGTTCTATATTGAGACTAACCTATATCCATTGCTGGTTTCACACATAAACAAATGTATTAGTCTGTTTTCCTGCCACTAATAAAGACATACCCAAGACTGGGTAATGTATAAAGGAAAGAAATTTAACTGACTCACAGTTTCACATGGCTGGGGAGGCCTCACAATCACGGCAGAAGGTGAATGAGGAGCAAAGTCAAGTCTTACATGGTAGTAGGTAAGAGAGCATGTGTCGGAGAACTCCCCTTTCTAAAACTATCAGATCTCATGAGATTTATTCACTATTATGAGAACAGCATGGGAAAAACCTGCCCTTCTTGATTTCACAGAGTACCTCCCATGACACGTGAAAATTATGGGAGCTACAATTCAAAATGAGATTTGGGTGGGGACACAGCCAAAGCATATCAACAAGTATATTTGGTCAATTTGTCAAACAGGTCTTAGAAGACTTAACTATTTAAAAGCTAACGAACTTCCCAGAGAAGCTAATTCTAAAAGACAAGACAGGTACACACAATACGTATAAAAACAGTTTTTTTTAATTTGAGTAGGGGAAGATTTTTTAGTACAACGTACTGTCACTCAGAATTGTGTCTTATAGAGTACTTATTTGAATCCTAGGAGAAGGCAGAAAGTCAAAAGTAAAAGACACCTTTCACTCAAATAGACCTGATTTTATCTTTAATTTAAAAAATGAGACTATCTTTTTTCCCAATGTATTGTAGAGTGCCAGAATCTCTTTGGCTCTGCACTTGCCCAGTGCATCACCAGTAGCACCCAGTGAAACTGGCGATAGTGTTTAACTGAGATCACTCTGCTAGTTCCCAGGAAAGCCAGCAGTAGTGGTGCCCCTTTGCAGTGGCAAAGATTGGATAAGACTGTTGTCCTCAAGAATAGAAATGGTTATCATGCCTATTGGAAATGACACCTCGTGGAAGTGAAAGCAACATGGGACAGTGTGACAGCCACCAACAAAAGCAACTGCCCAGTGGAAAGGCCAAGAAAACAGAAGGCGGGAAGGAGAAAAATGTGGCCAAAAGCACAATTGCTCTTAAGATTATTTTGAGAGCACGGGAGATACAGGGTCCTATTTTATCGTGTCAGTGCCAGGGCCAGTGAATCATAGGTTACTTGTTGACATTGAATTTGGTGCCTATTGTAGTCATTAATTGCATTATAATAAGCTGTACATTTGAATAGCTTGTTCCTTTTTAAGTAGTTTAAAGAATAATAAACCAATGGAAGCTGGAGCTTACACCTAGTATCTAGGAGCTGATCTTGTCTTTCAAAAGGACTGTGCCACTTATACGCTTTTAAAAATATGATTTCCCAGGCTCTACTCAGGAACTTCTGCTTCAGTCACTCCAAAGCGCAGCCCATATGTCTGTATTTTTAACAAGCTCCACAGAGTATTCTGATCCAGAACAAGAATTGAAAACTCTGCTTTGAAATTCAATAAAGAAAATTAAACAGCTTATATGATGATGAAATAACATAGAATTCAAGAAGCATTCGATTTTAGTAACTACTTTGGGAGTAGTTTAAGTTAACTTTAAAGATACATTCACAAGTCCTGCAGGTGAACCTGTGTTTTTTTTTTTCTGTAGACCTGAAATCTATTCCGATAGAAGGGATATAAGTTGGACTATGGGGATTCTGTAATGGGCCACCCAGATCCCCAATTCAGAAACAAAGAGTTTACTCCCCCAGATGCTGGAGTACAGCCAGAGAATGACCCTCAACTGCCACCCGACTTCACTGATTGCCTTGGTTGCAAAAAAAATGTGTCGCCATCAGCTACAACACTCTTTCTAGCACGGCTTACATCTGATGACTCCTGAATGTAAGGGGAAAACATCTCCTGCCCCAAATTAGAACAGATATCTAAGGCCATTACAGTTTCCAGGCTGCCTGTCAGGTCAGCTAAGGTCTTCATTGAGACTGCATTCCATCTCTACTTCTCCTTCTATTCAATCCTACTGCCTTCCCTTCCCTTCACAGGAGTTGATCCTAAGAACACCCCTGAGCAAACGTTCTGCATGCCATTCACCATCTTAGAGTTTGCTTCCTAAGGAACTCAGCCTGTGTGAATCCTTTAGCTTTCAAATGGTCAAAAGCAAACTAGCTTAAAGAAAGGGAGAAATTCATCATAAGGATAGTGGGCTATCTCAAGTTCAACTGCAAAGAGTGGACAGAGCAGAGATGCAACTCAACTTAGAAATAACTAAAATGACAGAGTGAAGGCTGCCAGGTCACTCTCTCATGTCCTCTCACTCTCTTATTCTCTCTTCTCTTTCACTTGCTCTCTCTGTGATCCTGCTTCTCTTTGCCTCCCTGTTTTATTCTCCCATTGAGAATGGGCTACTTCTACTGGATGAGAAATGTGGCTGTTATACATTTTCGTATTTCCACCATCAAAGAAGAACTATGTCTAATTCTTAATCTAGTTCATAAATTTTTAAGGAATATTCTGCCCAGGCTCAGGTCAGTTTCCAAGGACTGGACCAATCACTTGTCATTAGGAGGCAGGGGCAGGTAATACGCCAACTTTCCCTGAAATCACATTGAGAGAGGAAGGAGATGACTTGCCTAAGAAGGAGGCTTTTCACTGCAGAAGGATTTGGGAAATGGTGTGTGTAGGAGTGAATAAAACATACATAAGACTTGTTCTGAGTGGAAGTCTCTATAACACCTCCCCGCGCACACGCACGATTATATTTTATTATGATAGCATACAACAATATGCTTTGTTGAATGCTTTGAAGTTCAAAACATCTTGCTTGTCTCATTTTTATCTTTACAAGATATTTAAACATATAAGAAAATTAGTCATAAATTATATTCTTGAAAACTACATGCCTATTATGAGTTAGATCTGGAATTCAAACCAGATCTTCTGACTTTAAGTCTAAGTCCAAAAGTTTTCCTCTTTTGCCCTACTTACTTACTATTTTTTCTTTTTTTTGATCTGTAATTTCTGTCCTACTTAGTCACACATTAAAGTAAGACACAGTTACCTTTTCCTGAGGTGAGTACATAGTGCAACAAATGATTTCCAATTGTTTATTGGTTATGAATGCCCATTTAGGTGGGCGTGCTTCTTGATGGCTATATTAAAGCCTTGTCAAATAGCCAGTTGCTTATAATACCCATTCGTGGCACACAGATCGCTCTTCCACCAGCTTCTAAAACAAAACAAAGACCAAAAAGCATCTTTCCTGAAATTCCCATCAGCAAATCCTGCTTCTTAATGGTTAGTCTGCCAGTTAGAATGGCGATCATTAAAAAGTCAGGAAACAACAGATTCTGGAGAGGATGTGGAGATGTCAAAACGCTTTTACACTGTTGGTGGGAGTGTAAATTAGTTCAACCATTGTGGGAAACAATGGGGCAATTCCTGAAGAATCTAGAACCAGAAATACCATTCAACCCAGCAATCTTATTACTGGATATATACCTAAAGGATTATAAATCATTCTACTATAAAGGCACATGCACACGTATGTTTATTGCAGCACTGTTCATAATAGCAAAGACTGGAATCAACCCAAATGCCTATCAGTGATAGACTGGATAAATATACACATATATACCATGGAATACTATGCAGCCATAAAAAAGGTTGAGTTCATGTTATTTGCAGGGACATAGATGGAGCTGGAAACCATCATCCTCAGCAAACTAACACAGGAACAGAAAACCAAACACTGCATGTTCCCACTCATAAGTGGGAGTTGAACAACAGAAGATTTGGACACAGGCAGGGGAATATCATACATCAGGGCCTGTCAGGGGGAGGGGGTCTAGGGGAGGGATAGCATTAAGAGAAATACCTAATGTAGATGACAGGTTGATGGGTGCAGCAAACCACCATGACACGTGTATACCTGTGTAACAAACCTGCCCATGTATCCCAGAACTTTAATTATAATAATTTTAAAAAATGCATTATTACTTCACAAATACACACATCAGACAAAAGTTTTGTCCAAGAAGTAACCACTTTTATTTTAGTTTTTTAGCACTTTTCCCTATATATAAGGAATCATATTATATACAGTTTAGAATCTTGAGTTTGACGTCACTTAATTGTAACTCGAGTATTTTTATAGTTGCTATTTACATTTTTAATTGAGGCATAACATAGATAAAACATATATATGCTTACATTAAAACCTTAACAATTTTTATATAACTATGTCCCCATGCAACCACCACTTAGATCAAGATACAGAACATAAGTTTCTATTTGGCCTCTGCCCAGCTTATACCCATCTCCAAAAATAAATAATATTCTGACTGTTACCATTATTGATTTGTTTTGCCTATTGTTAAAGTTTATAAATAGAATTCCACAATACATACTTTCTTATAATTAACTTCTTTCATGCAGCATCATGTCTCTGAAATTCAGCCATATTGCTGCATGTACCAATAGATCATTTTTTAACTGCTAGGTAGAATTCATTATATGAATATATCACAATTTATTTCTTCATTCTTCTATTGATGGTCATTAAAGGGGTTTCTAATTTTCAGCTATTATACATAAAGTTCCTAGAAACATATTTATCTTTCATTTGTGTATGAGAGAGAGACTGTAAATGTATGCACTCATTTCTTTTGAGTATATGCCCCAGAGTTGAATTGCTGGGTCATAGGATAAGTTTATGTTTAGATTTAGCAAAAACAGCTAATTTTCTAAAGGACTTATATGGTCAATCTTTATAAGTTTTAACTATTTGGTGTCAGGGGAAATAGTATCACTTGTTACTTTGATTTGTATTTTCATGATGAATAAGGATGTTCCTTACCTACTCATATACTTACTATTTAGTCTCCTGTGCTAAATTCTGTTTAACTCACTTATAATTTTTAAATTCATATTGTTTGTCTTTTGCTTATTTATTCAAAGGAGTTCTTTATATATTCTGGACATGTTTTACATGTATGTGTGAAAGTATTTTCTTCTACTCTGCGGTATAATGTTTCCTTTTCTTTATGGTAGTTTTTGATGAGCAGAAACTTTACCTTTTACCTTTAGGTACCTGCTTGTCTCAGAATTAATTTTTAAGTGTGGTATATGAAGTAGAGATCAAAGTTCATATTCTCCCCATATAAATGTCCAGTTGGCCCAGCATTACTTTTTCAAAAGACTATCCTTTTCCCCACTAAATATATTGATGCTTTTGTTTTAGATCAAATGACCAGGTCTGTATGAAGCTATAGCTGGCTTTTCTGTACTGTTCCATTGATCTCTTTGTCCATCCTTGTTCCTATACTCTACTGTCTTATTAGCTGTATTGTTCCTGATAGTCCCCAGCTGTTTTCGCTCTTTCAAGATTATACTGTTTCTTTTATATCTTTGGCTATTTCATGTAAATTTCAAAACCAACTTGTTAGTTTACCCAAAAAACTTGGTCAAATTTTTGTTGAGTTTGCAAGAGTATGTGTGCCAGTTATGAACATGTACATATTTTCATCTATTTGGCCCTTCTATGATTTCTCTAAGCAGTATTTTGTAGTTTCCAGTGCCCAGGTCTTGCTGACACTGGCCCTCTACAGTTGGAGAGCATGGTGATCAGCCAGGTTAGAGAAGAGCTCTCAGGACACAGAGGAGGCAGAGCTGAGAGTTATGGGCAAACCCCAGAAAAACTAGACTCACCTAGGAATTTAGAATTTTTCTTTGAAAGCTCCACTGACATTAACAATATATTTTTCTAATTGAAAATAATACTATTATACTAGCTAGTCTAATAATCCTCTTTACCTAAGGCCAATTGATTGTAAATATTAACCACATTCACAATATACCTTCACAGCAACACCTCAGTTACGTGTTTGGTTAAATCACTGGTTACTATAACCTGGCCAAGCTGACACAGAAAACTATCCATTGTACCAAGAAATGCCAGCAGTCCCTCAAAGCCAGAACAGATAAGGAATGGATGCTCCCATAGGGCTTCTGGAAGAAGTGTGGTTCTGATGACACCATTAATTTTGGATTTCTAGTCCCCAGTACTGCAAGAGAGTAAATTTTCTGTTGTTTTAAACCTCCTACTCTCTGATAATTTGTTACAGCCATAAGACATTAAAACAAAAAGTTTAGGGCCATAGATTTTGGTGTCATAGGCATAATGGAAGGAGGAAGAATAAGATGGAAGGTGTGGCATCACAGAATTCAAGAGAAAAACATTTCTAAAGGTGATCTAGGGAATCACATGCTAAAGAAAGATCAAGTAAGATAGAGACTAAAAGATTTGTATAAGAGATAAGGCTACAAGTATGGCAATGAGAATCTTTGTGAAAACAGTTTTATTTGAAAGATAAAAAGCAGATTTTAATGTGCCGCATGGTAAATGGTTAAATGAGGACTTACAAATGGCAGTTCTGGATACCTCTTTTCTTTCAAAATGCTTGAGTTTGAAGAAAAAGAAAGAAGTAGCTCTCTGGCTAAATTGATTTGTAGGTTTAACTTAAGGGTCTTGTTCACTTCCTTAAGGTAAAAAAAAAAAAAAGACTAGACTATCAGGTGTTTAAATCTTCTTAAACAAAAATACTAGACTATCAGGTGTTTAAATCTTCTTAAACAATTGAAATATCTAAAAGAAAAATGTTAGCAATACAAATAAAAGAGCGTAAAACACAGGAAACAGGCAGGTTTAGAATCCCCAACTTTAGACATGGGAAATGGCACCTCCTCCATTGCGAATACAAACATCAGGGAAGAATGAGTTTAGGCAAATTGTATATGTGATTTAAGGAAGTTGAAGAAAATACTGTGTGATGGCTTCTATTTTCTACTTTTTGTGCAAAACTAAAGAATAAGTTATTTACTAAGAGCAAAGGGTGAAGCCTGGAATTAGAAAGTTTTGAAATGAATAGAAAAATTGAAATAGCCAATCTGGACAATGAGAAGACAGCCAGTGAGAAAAAATAATAAAACAATAGGGTATTTCTGCACAGACCTGAATACACATTTTTGGTTAGAAACTATCAATTTATAGAGGCATCAATCTTCAGTTCCCATTATAATGCTCAAATTCCAGGGAGAAAAGAAGAGGACATTTGGATTGGTCCGGTATTCATACTGAATCAGTCAGGAACAATGGAAGAACAAATAATTAAGGGAGAAGAGGACGAGAGCAGAGAATGGATGAAATAAAGGGACATATTTTTTCTAGGTTCAATAGGGTTTTAAAAAATATTTGTTTCCATCCTTTTCCTCCAACACCTCATCTTAACAAATGAGAAGGAATGTTGTCCAAGGAAGAAAAGTAATCATTAAAAGAAAGACATAGGCCAAAAGGAATCAAAATGGAAAACGAAATGGAGGTGAATTGAGGAGAAAATAGAGTGAAGAGACAGAAGAAAATGACAGATATAATAGTATTTGATTGTGGGGATGGCTATCCCCTTTGCTTCAGTAAATTTAAATGTTAAAAATGTGATTATGAAGGCTTTTACAGAAATATTTCTAAAGAGTTGGAACAGGAAGTGTGGGAGAGAAGTAAAGACAAGAGAATCTAACAGCATGAGAAAGCATTCCTGGGAACAGATTTTGTATGTCTCCTCTAAGATTATCAAATGAAATATATGATGCCTTACGAAATTTGAATTTCAGATAAACACCATGTAAGTTTTTCTATATAAGTACCTTCCAAATATTACATGGAATATACTTAAGTTAAAAAAAAAGTACTCATTATCTATCTGAAATTAAAATTTAACTGAGTGCCTTCTGTTTTTATTTGCTGAATCTGGTGACTCTGTTACCTGTCCCATGATAGAGATGGTCTATAGTCAGTTTTGCCAAGGAGCAGCACTGCACAAGCTGAGACAGATTAAAGTACCAGATCTTTTTAAATGTTGTATTTATAATGTCTGTACCATGAAGTTTCTTGAAGAATCACTCAAACAAGATTTGGGTCAGACGTGTGTGTGAAAGCGAAGACATGGAATCAGCCTAAATGTCTATCAGTGACAAATTGGTTAAACAAAATGTGGTACATACACACCATAGAATACTATGCAGCCATAAAAAGAATAAGATTATATCTTTTGCAGGAATGTGGGTGGAGCTGAAGGCTACTATCCATAGCAAACTAATGTAGGAACAGAAAACTAAATACTGTATGTTCACTCTTATCAGTGGGAGCTAAATGATGAGAACTCATGAACACAAAGAAGGGAACAACAAACACTAAGGTCTACTTGAGGGTAGAGGGTGGGAGAAGGGAGAGAAGTGGAAGAAATAACTAATTGGGCTTATTTTATTAACTAGGCTTAATACCTGGTTGATGAAATAATTTGTGCAACAAGCCCACGTGACAGAGTTTACCCATATAACAAACCTTCACGTGTACCCCCAAACCACAAATAAAAGTTAATAAAAGAAGTGTGTGTGTGTGTGTGTGCGTGCATGCACACATGCTTGCACACGTGCATGGTATATTTTATTTTGAATTATCTTCATTTATTTTCTTTCTAAAAGAAATATTGTATTTGATAGTACATCCTAGAAGGAAATTCAATGAGTATTAATGTATAACTGGTTTGAAAATATTTTCAGAGTGACCATTTGCCCTCGTCATGCAGATATCTAGATTAATCTGTCTTTCTCTAAGTCACTAATGTTGAGTACATTTGACAATCTTTACGGCAGTCCATGATATTTTAACCTAAGAGA
This sequence comes from Cacajao melanocephalus, assembly GCA_963573385.1. NCBI lineage: Eukaryota > Metazoa > Chordata > Mammalia > Primates > Pitheciidae > Cacajao > Cacajao melanocephalus. Next base: position 83,208 of record CAUYLG010061854.1, read on the forward strand.
AAATGTTGAGCATCTGAAACTGGAGATAAAGAGAAAATGCCTAATGAGGTCTTTTAAATTGAGATGACAAATGACATAATAGCAATTAATACATTTAGAGTAATTAATCCATATCAGACATTGTACTAAGTGCTTCATGTGTATTAATTCTTACCACAATTTTATAAGTCAGATCATTAATATTCATATTTTGTAGATGATGAAAGTGTGATGTTACATTCAAGATCACTCAATGGAAAAGGGCAGAGCAAGTATTTGAACCAAAGCAGCTTAGCACCAGCATTTCTGCTCTTAATCACTGAACTATATTTTGCCCACATATTCAGAAAAGCAATAAGATTAGAAGACATTTAAGTAAATATTTTTACAGAAGAAAAAAGTTCTGTGTAATGACAGTACCTAGCATAGTGCTTAACTCATATTGTTGGTCAATAAATATTGGTTAATTGATTGCCTGAAACAGTCTTCTATCCTCAGTGTACCCACAGCACTGTTTATACCTCTATCACAGCATTTGTAATACTGCACTGAATTTGTCATTTAAGTGTTTTATGTAGACTACTAGCTCCTTTGTGTCAGGGATTAGGTATTTATCTTCCCATTCTTAGCTTCTAGCAGAGTGCCTTGTACATAGCTTTAGCTTGGTAATATTAAATGAATGTGTAAATGAATGCATAAAAAATAATGAATTCTAAAGTTAAGATTCAAAGGTTTTGTTTTGTTTTGTTTTGCTGTTATGGAGGCATAAATTTTCTATAAACATTTCTAAATATGCCATCGAATTGTAGAAAAGAAGCTGGCTTTCCAATGTGAAATGCTGGATAACTAAAAGCATTGCAGTGATGAATTTCCAGCTTGATATACTTCATATTTATACAGAAAAACTATCTTTAGGGCCTTTTGTAGGTTTCCTGATTTTGGTAATGTTATCTGATTAGTTGTGTCTTAGAATTCTATTAATAGGATAAGAAAGACTATTTGGGCAAAAATATGATGTTTTTCTCAGTACAAATTGCAAAAGAAATCCTCAATTACATTTCTAGTATTTCACCTATAAGTACTAACATGGAAAATTTGCCAAGGGCACTAAAATTTAAAAATGGAAATGTAAAAACATTTATAATATGTATGTAATAGCATATGTAACAGCATAAAGTTTATAGAAAAGGAAATCCAAAATACCAAAGGATACCCACCACACTGATAATCATCATTACCTTTGGATAATGATGCAACTGGGATAGGAAGTGGTGAACAAGTAAATCATGAGTTTTAGCTACAGCAGAATTCTTTTATTTGTTTTTAATATAAATATATTTAGGCCTCATTTATGTAATTAAAATAATTTTTAAGGTCTAATGGTATCTGAGTTGTCAATAATAGAAGCATTATATTTAACATAATAATAGAAGTCCTGGTCAGAGCAATTCAGCAAGAGAAAGATATAAAGGCTTCCAAATTGAAAAGGAAGAAATTAAATTGTTCCTGTTTGCAGACAACATGATTTTATATATAGAAAAACTCTAAGGATCACACACACACACACACACACACACACACACACACACACACCTGTTAGAACTAATAAATCCAGTAAAACTGCAGGTCACAAAATCAACACATAAGCATCAGTAGTGTTTCCACACACTAACAGCAAACTATCCAAAAAAGAACACTTTTAAAAATCCCATTTACAATAGCTTCCAAAAAAAAAAGCCTAATGTCATTAAATTATTTGACAATCATGGGAAACAAGTGAAAAACTCTGATAAATGTTAGCTCTTAAAGACTTAAAAACAGGTTTACATAAAAATATCTGATTGTAAAATCAACACATACCTATTAAAAATTCCAACAATACAGACACACATTAGGTAAAAAGGGTAAGTCTTATTTGGGAAGTGGATGGTGTAAAGGGGGTGTCATATAAAAGGAGTATAAGCTTCAGATGAGTGTTGGAAACATTATTTGGTAATAAAATTCTTATATTTTGGTAGGATCACTTTGACTTGGATGCTTCAAAATGGCCTTATCAATATTATCTGTCACTTCAAGGTGAATTAAATCACATAACTGAAGTTTCTCTTTTCCAAAGCAAACACATGGTCTAAAACCATTTGTAATTTTAAACTGATATTATCCTGTGAACTATTCTTTGTACCCAATGAGCACTCTCTTAATTGGCATCTAAAACCTGTCATAATGAAGAAATGTCTTCCTGTAGTTTCCAAACGGATAACTAGAAGCTATTTATACATATGTATTTCTGCCAAACATCTAGAAAACTAATAATAAGATGTTCTAAACATATCTTCTCTAAGATTATTTATTGGTATATGTTACTTTTGAATTGAGAGATCACTTTACTGCTATCAAAAGACATCATCAAAAGTACAGTCACACACAACATAACGATATTTCAATGACAGACAGCCTATATACGAGTGGTCCCATAAGATTATGATGGAGCTGAAAAATTCCTATCATTTAGTGACTTCATGCAGTGCAACACATTATTCATGTGTTTGTGGTGATTCTGGAGTTAACAAGTCTACTGTGCTTCCAGTCATATAGAACACATAGAATTACAGACAGTACATAGTACTTGATAATAATACACAACTATGTTCCTGGTGATATATTTACTATACTCTACTTTTTATTGTCATTATATAGTGCACTCCTTCTGCATATTAAACAAATAACTAAAACAGCTTCAGGCAGGTTCTTTAGGATGTGTTCTAAAAGAAGGCATTGTTATCAAAGTAAATGACAGCTCTACGCGTATTATTGTTCCTGAAGACCTTTCACTGGGACCAGATGTGGAGGTGAAAGACAGTGATATTGATGATCCTGACACTGCATAGGTCTAGGCTGATGTCTGTGCTTGTGTCTTAGTTTTGAATTAAAGAGTTTAAAATGTTTAAAATAAATAGAAAAATGCTAATGGTATAATTATATAGGAAATAAAATATTTTGGACAGTTGTATAATGTGTTTGTGTTTTAAGCTATGTGTTATTACATAAAAGTCAAAACGTTTTAAAAAATTAAAAAGTTCATACAGTAAAAAGTTTCAGTAAGCCAAAGTTAATTTAATGTTGAAAAATCTTGTTTTATAAATTTAGGATGGTTTAAGTGTACAGTGTTTATAAACCCTTCGGTAGCGTACAGTAATGCCCTAGGCCTTCACATTTACCCATCACTCACTAACTTGCTCATCTGGAGAAACTTACAGTTCCTCAAGTTCCATTCATGGTAAGCACATTACACACGTGTACCGTCTTTTAAAATCTTTTATACCATCTTTTTACTGTACCTTGTCTATCTTCAGATATGTGTAGCTACATCATAGTTACCACTGTGTTACAATTGCCTATAGTATTCAGTACAGTAACATGCTATAAAGATTTGTAGTCTAGGAGTAACAGGCTACACCGTATCACCTAGATGTGTAGTAGGCTCTACCATGTAGGTTTGTGTAAGTACACTCTATGTTTGTACAACAATGAAATCGCCCAATGACCCATTTCTCAGAACACATCCCCATCGTCAAGTGACACAAAATTGTACTTGTTAAATTAAGACAACACAGGAAGAGCCTATTAATTTCCTTGGCTTAGCAAATAACCTTCACTGACAGGGTAGTATAGTCAATGGTTGTTTAGTGAGTGCTTCTATATGCTTAGTCCTGCTGTATGTCTTGGGGATACAGCAGCGAACAAGACAAAGTCTCCCTCTAGGTATAATAATCAGAATCATGTTGTGTAGCATCTAGGGATTGACTGGATGGTAGAATGAGCAGTCTCCAAATTATCCCCTTCATTGGTACTAAGACTTTAAGAAGATCTCTACTAATTGCCATCATTCTTCACAACTGAGTCTGGAATTCTTAACGATTTACCTTATTAATTCTACAATCTTAAGATGAATATTTTTTGAACTTTGGATCAAGATATAATTCTTCTCCAATAAATTGGAATATATATAAAGAGGTGTCGTTGTATATACATAGTTACATATGCAGTTTTTCAGACATATACATATAGTTATATATAGTTATCAGAACGTATGGTCAGGAAATGTTTCTAACCGCCCGTCAGTGTTCCAAACATCCACAAAAGCAACCAGCCCATGAACACATACATTAACTCTGAAATTGTTGAGCCCTGTGCTAAGGGCTGGGCTGAGTATTGCCCAATATTGAATAAACACTTCCAATCCCTGTCCTCCTAAAGCTAAGAGCTTAGTAGGAGCATTAAAAATATAAATCACCAAGTAAACCCATAACTCTGAGCTGTGAAGATAAACAGATAAAAATTGCAGAGAATGACAGTGAAGGTTCATTTAGATTTTGGGGGTTGGGGTCACAGGAGATCACAGTTTTGTCTGATCTATCTCGGTGATAAGGAGATACTTTAAAAAACCATGACGGAAACTTACCATGTTAACATTATTACCTGGTTATGGCTTTTAAAATATGTCTCAGATGACACATTCCAATTGTACATTTCACTCTCAAAATTATTTTAAAATATGTATGTCATAATTACATCAAATATAATTTAGCCTTTAAAAGTTTCTGTGTCTTTCTCATTAATAAAATGATGTGAATATATAACACATCACTCGAGTTAGTGATATGAGGTTGAAATACAAATGATCACACTTATATGTGCCTTATCAAATGTCTCATAAATTATAATGCTACATAAACCTGACTCTAAAACTGTGTGTAGGGATTATCCTATTAATATATTTCTCCTCTGTCTTCCATAGCTTTCCTCAGGAAAGGATGGACCAGTATGGAGATTTTAAGCCTGGGCAATTTTTATTCACCTCATTTCATATTTGGCAAGAAGTAGAACATAAAGAAGGAGCTAAAATTATGGACAAAAATGGTAGATAAGCAGAGGTAAAATGGGAGATGAGTGTAAATTCAGGGGTGATTGTTTGATCTGTTATGATGTTTGAAAGCTTTTTAGAAGAGTTTTCACAGCATGAAAGCCTTTTTGAGCAATTACAATAGCGTCTGTTTCTTGTCCACTTGCAATTGTGCCTAGCCCAGTGCTTCACAAAGATTGTCTCATTCCATTTTCTTGACAATGCCAGGAGATCAGAGTTATTAACACTGTTTTACAGACAAGGAAACTCACTCAGAGAGGGGGAGTGACTTGCCCAGTGTCACACAGCTGGTAAAATGCAAGAGTCAGGATTCAAATTTCTATCTGTCTGACTCTATGGTGTTTTTCTTATATTGTAGCACCTCTTTGATGAAGAAAAACTGTTCACAATTTTTCTGAGCTTTCATAACAATGGAGAAACTATTTTTGTTGAGCCTAGAAGATGTGATACGGGTCATAAAATCTGCAAATTGATTTATGCTCAAATCAATGAATTTTGAGCTAATATTTCCCTAATGGCTTTTATAAGGTGCTATGTTCAGTATTTGCAAAGCCCTATGCTATGCCATGCTTTGGGATAGAACAAATAATAAATGTATGCCTGTGAAAAATACTTATTGAACACAGCAGTGGCAACTGAAACTCCAAACTGTTCTTACACTTTCACTGGTGATTATAAAATAGAGGTTTGTGGGTTTCTTCTGATTTGAGTAGAAGCATAAATATATTATGAAATTCAGTTCTTTCCAATTTATTCTGAGATAAGCTGTAGATGGCTACCTAATAATGGAAGTTGTTTAATATGAAATGTTCAGAGAGTCCCTAATGGATATTTTTAAAATTAAAAGGAGGAACAACGCCTCCTCCCACGTCTGCTGTTGCAAGTCCTCCGGAAGCACTGAGAGAGGGAGGTAGCATTGAAAATTTAAGTGAGTTCTTTATGAATCTGCAGCAAATCTTCACAACCCAAATATTTAATGTGCTTTCCTAGGTGCATTAGGTATCTGCTCTGCATAACAAATTCCTCCAAAGCCTCAAGGCTGAAACCAACATTTATGATGTCATAGTCTCTGTGGGTTAGGAATTTGGGTATAGCTAATGAGATTCTCTGGCTCAGGGTCTCTCACAAGGTGGCAATCTAAGTGCCAGCAGGGCTGCAGTTATCTCAGGACTTGACCCAGAATGGATCTTCGTCTGGGCTCAATCACAGGATTGTTGGCAGGTTGCTTTGGATGCATCCACTTCCAAGCTCACTCACCTGGCTACTGCCAGTACTCATATCCTTCCTGGCTGTTGGATGGAGACTTCATTTTCTTCCCACATGACTTCCCCCCACAGGACAGCTTGCTTCCTCCAGATCAAGGTCTCCAAGCAGGAGAGGGTGAGGAATGGTGGTCACGAGGGAAGCCATGGTCGTTTTGTAATCTAATGTCAGAAGTCACATGTCATCACTTTACCCTATTCTTGTTCCTTCAAATGGAGTCCCTAGGTCCAGCCCATGTGTAGGGGAAATGAATTATACAAGGATGTGAATACCAGGAGGCAGAGATCACTGGGGATCTTTTTAGAGGCTGCCTACCACACAAACTAATACTTGTGAAATTACAGGACATTCATTAATCTCATGATGATTGTAGTCATTCAACATTAGTAATATATACTTGTATAGTAATTTACATTTTTCAGAGCTGTTAACAAAGCCTACCATACCAGAGTCTGATGACAAAGATGAGTAGGTATAATGGGCATGTGTGAAATCTATCCTCCGGACTAGATCTAACCCTGTGAATCTGACCCATGCTCTTGGCCTGTGCTTAAAAGTGGGCAGTAAAGGAATAGCAAATTCATCTTAGCAGGATGTTAATACATGCTGTGTTCTTGTGCATATGCCATTGCAATATAGCTGACTTTACTAAAAAATAAATAAATAAATAAGTCTATGACCTTAGGACTGGATAAAGCCAACATGAACCTCAAGATGGTTAAGCTGATGACCTTGGCCTCTTTAACCCCAATCAACAGAGTACTTGATCTTCATGCTACTATGCCCAAGTAACATAGTGACTATAGCGTCTAGGTCAGAAATGATAAACAACACAGTTTATTTTCCCTTTAGAAAAGTATTTTCTAAACTTATTATGTTAAAGTGATCTGGACTCTGTTGAACTCCTGAATTCTAAATGTCTGAAAAATGAAAATCATCATTCAATGTTGTATTCTTTTCATCAGCTTCTTGATGAATTCACTCATTTCCAACTGATAGCAGAAAGATGACTCACACTGATACAGGAAATTGGCTGAAGCTACCAAGAAGGGCCACGCCTCCAAAGGGTTTTTTTTAAGTATTTGTAACACTGATGCATGTGCCCCGCCTGATAAGTAGCTTGTCTATTATTAGGGTGACATGGTGCATGGGGTGGGTGAGCAAAGGTTTTTGATGCTAAACTCCACCTCTTCCATTTCTTAGCACTGTAACTCTGGGAATGTTTCTCAAACTTTCTGAAATGCAGTTTTCCCTTCTGTGAAATAAAGATGACATTCAGTGGAGGTCTTGAAAAATGTGCTTGCCAGACCCTTTGGTATAGGAAGCACACGTATTCCTGCTGCTGCTCCTTGAAACACTGGCTATGTTTGCAGAGGCCATGCCTCAGCCAGTGACTGGGTGTGACAAGGATTCTCAGTCCTGTTCCTGGGAGAAGTGAGATTCCTTTGCTGGCAAACTTCGGCCTGAATATTCCCCAGGTGCCTTGCCAAACCTTCTTCAGACTGTTTGGTTCTCTAGAACACTTCCACACAACTGTCTCTCTCTCTCTCAGGATCAGACTCACATTGCAGTCTGTTGGCTCTTTTTTATATTAACCACGTCTTTTTATTTTCTGTATTCTGATGCTTTGGTGTCTGGAGTCCGCTAAGCCTGGAGGGATTCCCCACTCTTCCCCCAGGGTTAGTCAGTTCCCATAGATAATAACAACAATTTGCTAAGCTAGCATGCTTTTCAGATTCAAACCTACCGATTCAGAGCCCAGGTACCCAACCACCTGCTTTATCTGGCTCTTGCACTATGGGTCACTATCCATTTGCCCTAATTTCCTCAGAACCAGGTACCAGACACCTAAAGACAGCCCTTGAACCCTGGAGCCCACTGACATTCAGACAAACCAACCTGCCCACCCTGCCTCAGCCATTCCTTCTCACAAAAACCACAATAAAGGGTTTTGCCCACATTTTCCTCTGCTCCCTCTGTCTCCCAACCAAGCCTGGTGCGCACCTGGTGAGAAAACATGGAAATGATACAGTTTCTTGTAATCAGGAGGCACATCACACTGCCTAGGACCCTATAGGGGTATACCAGGTTGTGGTAGGAGACAAAGGGAGCACAGAAAACTGTGGGCATAAGCCTTTACTGTGGTTTCTGTGGGAAGGAATGAATGAGTCAAGGTGAGCAGGTATAGGATTGGCTTGTTTGAATAATTTCAGTGGGATCTAGGGTTTAAACGTTGTCCTTCATTACCTGGTACCTGGCCCTGAGAGAATACCTGTGTGGAAGGAAATAAAATGCTTTAAGGGTGCACAGAACATGTTTTAATCAGATATGGTAAGGTAGACATTCTCCCAAATAACAAACTTGCACATTTAATCCCCTCTTGGCATTTGCTTCTTGGAAAACCTGGACTAATTTAAGCTGCTTGCTTAAAATGGTATTTGTAAGCAGGCACAGTGGGTCACACCTATAATCTCAGCACTTTGGGAGGCCAAAGTGGAAGAATCACTTGAGGCCAATAGTTTGAGACCAGCCTAGGCAACATTGTGGGACCCTATTTAAAAAAAAAAATGCTGGGCATGGTGGCATACGCCTGTAGTCCCAGCTACTCAGGAGGATGAGGCAGGGGGATTGCTTGCTTGTGGGAGTCTAATGATGCAGTGAGCCCAAAGTGACAGTCTCAGTGACAGAGCAAGACCCTGCCTTTCTTAAAAAAGAAGGGTATTCATAAGGAATAAATGAGGGATCACACAGTTCAGTTGTTGTTGAATTCCTGGTGCCTAGCCCAGAGTCTGGCACAGGGGCGGCACTGAAATGAAATAAATTGTGCAAATACTCGATCACAAAAATAGTTCCCTAATACAAGTTACTTTTCTTTTCTGATAATATTTTTAAATGATTGATCCTCTTCCTATCTCAGAGAAATGGAGAGTTTTTCAAGTGACAAGTAAAAATTCCGTTCTTTGTTTATATGTTTGTAGAGGTTTATGACTTACAAAGAACATTAACACATAATTTTCTGATTTGATCTTTCCAATAACCTTAGGCTTGAAAAGTATTACTATCCAATTTGACAGATGAGAAAAGTAACTCAGGTTAAATAAGTCATCCAAGGTAAACCATGGCAGGATCTAGGTTAGAACTTGAGTTTTAAAACTCTTATTCAAGACTGAGCCTGAGAAACAGCCATAATATATATAAGTATCAGATATATTTTGAGATCGCCTAAAACTTAATTTATGGGTGATATAAAATATTTTGTAAACATGCTTTTCTGTTCTATGAAGGCATGCACCATAAGAATTTTCCCAGCATATGAAATTGGAAGACCATGTGTATTTTTTTTTCTTGAGACAGAGTCTTGCTCTATGGCCCAGGTTGTAGTGCAGTGGCATGGTCTTGGCTCACAGCATCCTCTGCCTCCCGGGTTCAAGAGATTTTCCTGCCTCAGCTTCCTGAGTAGCTGGGACTACATGTGCACGCCACCATGCCTGGCTAATTTTTTTGTATTTTAGTAGAGATGGTGTTTCACCATGTTGGCCAGGATGGTCTTGATCTCCTGACCTCGTGATCCGCCCACCTCAGCCTCCCAAAGTGCTGGGTTTACAGGTGTGAGCCACTGTGCCCAGCCGACCATGTGTATTTTTAAAAAGATCAGAATTAGCCTCTACACTCTCAGTGAGAGGATAATTTTTTGGATTCCCATACCTTTTCATCGACCCAGGCATTGGTTCATGCCCTCAGGTCTGAACCCTAGTTGGAGGATCATTTAGAAAACATTTTTATACATCTTACAATTACAATATAATGATACATTTGTCACAGTTAATGAACTATTACTAATATTTAAGTCATTTACTATAATTAATACTTTATTCACATTTCTTTTGTTTTTTACTGAATATTACCTAATGACTAAAAAATAATGCACAGGAAAATTTCATAATATGTAAATAAATGAGATCTTTGTGGTCATAAATTGAAAGACTTACTACTGCGAAAACGTCAACTCTTTCCAACTTGTTCTACAAAATATCAGTGACTATTTTGTAGCTACGGCAAACGAATGTTAAAGTTTATATGAGAAGGCAAAAGGCAACATAGCCAAAACAATACCTAGAGAGAATATATTTGGAGGTTTCACACCACCTGATTTCAAGTGTTATTATAAAGTAACAAAAATCAGGTAAAAGTCAAGATGATGTGCTAGCAAGAGAATAGTCACACAGATCAATGGAGCAGAATAGAGAGCTCAGAAGTCAACCTGAACAAATATAGTCAACTGATCTTTGGCAAAGCTGCAAAGGAAAGGAGATCATCTTTACAAAAAACAATGTTAAGGGAATAATTGAACGTCCAAATGCAAAAAGCTGAACCTAGATAGAGACCTTACATCTTTCACAAAAATTAAATCGAAGTGCATTAAAGGCTTATATGAAAAATGGAAAACTTTAAAACTTCTAAAGAATACAGGAATCTACATGAATTTGGAATTCAGAGATGAGTTTTAAATACAACACAAAAGCACAATTCATGATAGAAAAGATTGATAAGTTTGACCTTATTATTTCATTTTTATATTTTCACTCCAGTTTTTATAATTCTATTTCCAACAGGTATAACATAAACTTTATATGAGTTCTGTGTTTTCCATCATTAGTACATATTTTTCTGTATCATTAAAAAAAGAAAACACTGTTAATAATAAGAAGAATTTCTTTTTAAAGAATGTTATTTTCTGTCAGATGCATTGTTCAGTGAGACACTACTGTGGTGGATATACATTCCTTTTTAGGTTTGCCCTGCCCAAACCCACTCCCTATAATTTGAGTGATGCTGACCCACCCCTCATTAGAGGGAAGACAAGAAACTTGAGGTTGGAAGGTAACTCTGACCATGGTGGTTGGTTCAGGAAGGGCATGTGTACTATGTTAGGTCCCAGGTCATTTTCTGGAGCTATTGGGACTGTTTCCAGCTTCCAGTAGCCAGTGGGCAAACTGTGCCTGAGAAAGAAGCCAACCAGGCGAAAGCCAAAGTGAAGGAGTTGAGAGAAAGAGTTCACATCTAACCATAGACTTTTCAGTCGTCTAAATCAATAATTTTTCTTTATTTGAGAAATGTAGTTTGAATTGGGGTAGTACAGCCTGCAAGCAAGAGAGTAAAAGTTCTGGTTAAAAAACATTAAATAAATTTGAAGCAAACCTGTCTTTAAAATGTGTTATCTGCCTTTGCTAAAAATCAAAATGATCGGTAAGAATCAGAACGAAATCATTACCATTTTCTTAACTTCTCTTTTCCTCAGTTTCTATAAGGAGTGAATTCATAAGTCTGTTTGTGCTGCTGTAACAGAACACTACAGACTGAGTAATTTGTAAAGAATGAAAATTAATTTTCTCATCATTCTGGAGGCTTGGAAGTCCAGGACCAAGGTTCCGGCTGCCTGGCTGTATCTACATATGGAGGAAGGCAGAAGGTCAAGCTCCCTGCAGGGTGCATTGAGCCTCTTTTATAAGACCCTTAATCCCACTCATGAGGGAGGAAACTTCATGGCCTCATCATCTCTCTCTCTTTTTCAAATTTAATCTTTTCTTTTAGATATAGGTGGTACATGTGCAGGTTTGTTACACAGGTGTATTGAACCCAAGTAGTGAGCATAGTACTTAATAGGTAGTTTTTAATCCCATGCCTCCATCCCTCCCTCCCTCCTCTAATAGTCCACAGAGTCTGTTGCTCCCAAGTTTATGTCCATGTTATGTACTCAATGTTTAGCCCACACTTATAGGAGGGAATATGTGGTTTTCTGTTCCTATGTTACTTCACTTAGGATTATGGTCTCCAGCTTCATCCATGTTGCTGCAAAGGACATGATTTTGTTCCTTTTTGTGGCTGCATAGTATTTCATGGTATACTATATTTTCTTGATCCAATCCACCATTGATGAGTACCTCGGTTGATTCTATGTCTTTGCCATTGTGAATGGCATGGCAATAAACATGAGTGCATCTGTCTTTTTGGTACAATGATGTATTTCCCTTTGAGTATGTACCCAGGAATGTGATTGCTGGGTCGAATGGTAGCTTTGTTTTAAGTTTTTTGAGAAATCTACAAACTGCTTTCCAAAGTAGTTGAACTAATTTTCATTCCTACCAACAGCATATAAACATTCCCTTTTCTCCACAGCCTCACCAACATCTGGAATAACTGGCTAGCTATATGTAGAAGGATGAAACTAGACCCTTACCTTTCACCATATACAAAAATTAACTCAAGATGGATTAAGGATTTAAATGTGAGACTTCAAACTATAAAAATCCTAGAAGAAAACTAGGAAATACTCTCCTTGACATCTGCCTTGGCAAAGAATTTTTGGCTAAGTCCCCAAAAGCAATTGCAAAGAAAACAAAAATTGACAAGTGGGAGAATGAAACTAAAGAGCTTTGACATAGCACAGGAAATTATTAACAGAATAAACAGATAACCTACAGAATGGGGGGAAATGTTTGCAAACTATGCATTTGACATGGGTCCAATATCCAGAATCATAAAGAACTTAAATCAACAAGCAATAAAAACAAATAACCCCATTAAAAAATGGGCAAAGGACATTAACAGACACTTCTCAAAAGACATCCAAGCAGCCAATAAACATACGAAAAAAAGTGCTCATCATAACCAATCAGCAGAGAAATACTTGTCAAAACAACAATGAGATATCTCACTCCAGTCAGAATGGTGACTGTTTGAAAGTCTAATCATCTCTTAAAAGCCCCACCTCTTAATACTATTACATTGGCAACACTTCAATTTTGGAGGGGACATATTCAAACCATTGCAGCAAATAATAAAAAAATGCTTACCTCACTGGGTTGTTTTGAGGATTACATGAGTTGATATGTGGAACGTACCTGGATAAAATGTAAATGCTAGTTGTGTTTTTATAATTGTTTTTATTATTTTGCTACTCTTGGAACCCAAAAATTGCATTTACAGTCATGTATCACTTAATAATGGGGATACGTTCTGAGAAATGCATCCTTAGGAAATTTCATTGTCGTACAAATACTAGAGAGTATACCAACACAAACCTAGATAGTATAGCCTACTGCCTGCTGCATGCATCGGCGCTGTGATAGAGCATGTTGCTCTTAGAATACAAACCTGTACAGCATTTTATATACTGAATACTTCAGGCACTTGTAACACAATATAAGTATTTGTGGAGCTACACATATCTGAGCATAGAAAAGATACCGTAAAAAGATATATAAAAGACAAAATATGGTACATCTGTATAGGGCATGGAGCTTGCAGGACTGTTAGTAGCTACCCTGGGTAAGTGAGTGAACTATGAGTGAATGTGAAGACCTAGGATGTTATTGTACACTACTACGAACTTTATAAACACTGTGTACTTAGACTATACTAATGATATAAAACAATATTTTTCAGTAATAAATTCACATTAGATTATTGTCACTTTTTTACTTATAAATTTTTTAAAAAACTTTTTGACTCCTTGGTAATAAGACAGATGAAAACACAAATGCATTATACAACTGTACAAAATAATTTCTTTATATCTTTATTCTATAAGCTTGTTTCTATTTTTAATTGTGTTTCTTTTTAAACTTTTTGGTTAAAAACTAAGACACACACACATTAGCCTAGACCTACACAGATTCAGGATTATCAATATCATTGTCTTCCACTTCCACATTTGGCCTGCTGGAAGGTCTTCAGGAGCAATAATACACAAGGAGCTGTTCTCTCGTACAACATCAATTCCTTCTTCTGGAATACCTCCTGAAGGACACTCCTAGGGATGTTTTACAGTTAACTTTTTAATCTATAAGTAGAAAGAGTACACTCTATAACAAAAATTAAAAGTGTAGTATAGTAAATACATAAACCAGTAGCATAGTCACTTATTATCACTATCAAGTATTATGTACTGTACATAATTGTATGTATTATACTTTTATACTACTGGCAGTACAGTAGGTTTGTTGACACCAGCATCACCACAAACATATGAGTAATATGTGTTCGTGACTTTATAACTGCTGCAGTGTCACTAGGTGATAGGAATTTGGGACTATAGTCATATATGGACCATCACTGACCAAAAGTCCTTATGTAGTACACAACTATATTCTAACATCTTATAGTTGTATATTATTTTATGTAATAGAAAAGATATACTATCTTATTTAATTCACATAGTGATCCTGTGATATGGAAATTATTACACCCATTTTATCATAAAAGACTGATGTTCCGAGAGGTTAGCTTCCTGGCTCAAAGCCAGGAAGTGCAGAACCAGAACCAATGTAATAACAGGAAAATAAAATCTTTCCCACTATACCGGTATACAATCCAACATGGGTCAGTATCTGCTATGGGATGACTGTTTGTGTTCTTCCAAAATTCATATACTGAAACCCTGATTCCCAATGTGATAGTGTTGGGAGGTGAGGCTTTTGGGATGTAACTGAATTTGGATGTGGTCATGGCGGTAAAGTTCCCATGGTGAGATTGGTGCACTAATATGGGGATGAAGAGACCCCAACTCTCTCTCTCCACCATGTGAGAAAACCAGGAAGAAAGCCCTCCCCAGAACCTGACCACACTGGCACCCTGCTCTTGGACTTTTCAGCCTCCAGAACCATGAGAAATACATGTTTGATGTTTAAGCCACCCAGTCTATGGTATTCTTGTTAAAAGACTAGTTAGTGTTGTTAAAACTTTTATAATCCCAGCATTTTGGGAGGCCAAGGCAGGCAGATCACGAGGTCAAGAGATCAAGACCATGCTGGCCAATATGGTGAAAGCTCGTCTCTACTAAAAATACAAAAATTAGCTGGGCATGTTGGCACATACCTGTAGTCCCAGCTACTCAGGAGTCTGAGGTAGAATTGCTTGACCTGGGAGGCAGAGGTTGCAAGTGAGCCAAGATCATACCACTGCATTCCAGCCTGACGAAAGAGTGAGACTCTGTCTCAAAAATAAAAATCTTTATGGTTTTAAAGAATGAAACACAAGTTCAGAGATGACAATTTAAATCATTTGAGACTGAGTTAATTACCCCAGATGTGACCAGTAAGTTATTACATTTGTCTAAACTTACATGGAATCATCTGAAAAGACTTGCCTACCAGAAGAAATCTGGGGGCTGAGTCTGAAACCAAAACTAGTCCAGACAAAATCTTATTATATAGAGGCAAATATTCTTAGCTGTAATTGATGAAATAGAATACAAGGTACTGGGGAATATCGGCAAGCTAAGCTTATCCTTGGTTCCAGAGATTCACTGAAGACTCAGTTGTGGCCCAAAAGGTTATTCAAGAACACTTCTCTTCTAGATCTAGTATAATTTAGACTCAACTCTAAGAATTCAAATCTCGCATATCTACTTGGGAAACCAGGGATGATCCAAAATAGTATAGTAATACTATTAGGCAGGAATTCTTAGAAGCCCAAGAGAAAAGAATCCAAGGGAACCTAATAATAATCTTAATCTGAGTGTTATTTAACTTGAGACATTTGGCTTAATAATAATACAATAATGTGTACATCTCTATAAAGAAATTTTTAAATGTTATGATTTCTTGCCTGAAGATAATACCTGATAGGCAATAGAACTCACGTTAAAGAGTAAAACTCACAATGAGATTTTCAGAAACATCATGTCTACTTTAATAAATTATGTGAAACATTGAAGATCAATTAATTTTAGTGTTATCAATGAACTTAACTACCAGAATAATTTTTCTCTCCCAAAATAAAAATTTTACTTCATAAGAAACTTAAAAGCATGAAAACAAGCAAAATAATTATCATTTCTCAAAAACTCCACTTTAAACATAACTGGGTTGTGTGCCTTTTCAGCCTAAAACCACCATGAAATGATAGATTAATATTTCTAAGATGCACATCAACTTAATTAATTAAAACCTAAATGAAAAATAAAATACAGGCAACGAAGGAAACAATTTCTCAGTGAAGTTTTCCTGTAATATTACTTAAGCATTTTTAATTATGTTTTCTGCACAACTGAAAATTACTATACTTTCTACCTTAAATTGCTACTTTTTTCAAATTTTTATAAATTCGTCATATGTAACTGAGAATCTATTATAATACCTATCAAAGCAAAAGACCCACTGGACAAAGTTAAACAAGCAAAGAAGATGCTATTCAAGGTTATTGCCATAGGGGAGTGAAACCAGAGCTCAGCCTGAGCTCAGCTCTTGAACCAGAGGCCTGGGGAGTTTTTATGAGTTGAGGAGAGGGAATCACAGGTCAGATATTTTTGCTAATTGTCTTTACCTAAAGGACAAGTGAATGTTCTCTGAACTTATGACAGTAAGTAGTTTCATAACTTGGAGCAAGGCACCCATTGAAGTTTGGCTCCCAATCTCCCACAGAAACTGTGAAATAGGAATGCTATCTTGCTTGATGAGTACATTTCAAAGGGATGGTTCTCAGACCTTTAAGAAAGATACTCCTGGGATGTAAAACCGGCAAAAGGATTGTCAAAGTTTTCATTTAGTTTTTAATTGACACATAATTGTACATATTTTTGAGGCACCATATAATGTTTTTATACATGTATACATTGTGTAATGATTAAATCGGGGTAATTGGCATATCCATCACCTCAAACAATGATTATTTCTTTGTGGTGACAAAATTCAAAATCTTCTAGTTCTTTTGAAATATACTATACAGTATTATTAACTATAGTTGGTTAATGGATACAAATGTGCAGTTAGATAGGAGGAATGAATTCTGGCAAAAGAATTTTTTTTTAAATTTACATCTCAGACAGGCAGGGAAGGAATCTAAAAGTATGTTTTCTAAAGCAAATGATCTAAGAAAAGGGAGGTCAGGGGCATAGAGTCAGAAAGAAGCCTGCCTAATGTTTAGTCAAGCTGTGGGCAACATTAAGGCTGTTTTAGTTACACCAAATCTGTATTCTCACATATGTTTTTGAGCTAGTCTGTTAACCTTTCACCAGTGACAGACTCTACTTTTGTGCCAGATTTCAAGTTTTTTTCTTTTATTTCAACTAACAAGTCAAGTGAGGCAGGGATGAGAATCAGACACCACAAACTGGAACTCAGGGCAGGTAAGTGCCTTCCCACCCATTTAATGTAATCTCCCCAAGTCTCTAACCCCTCTTCACAAATAGGTGAGAATCTCTTCTGTACAGAGACTTTCAAAAGGGCAGCCCTTGCCTTCAATAACCTCCTACAGCATCTTACAGCCCTCATAGGCAAGACTTCTTCCACAAATCTAACTCAAATCCCTCATGCTCCATTTTAATGTCCTCCTAGCTTCTCTGGGAGATCATCTGTTTCTCACATTCTATGCAACTATTCTTGGTGTAGTTAAAATGTGAATTTTCCCCCATCCATTCACTTTTGCATGCTAAATTATTCCAGTCCCATTCTATGTCTTATTTTTCACAGTTGACTCATCTTTGTGCTGTCATAGTTTAGTACAACTATTTGGGAGCTAGAGAAATCCAGATTCTAATCTTAGGTCTCTCACTTTTCTCTGGCTACAAGCCTTCAACACAATTACAGAGGCCCAGTTTCCTCAT
Source organism: Cacajao melanocephalus (assembly GCA_963573385.1). Taxonomy (NCBI): domain Eukaryota; kingdom Metazoa; phylum Chordata; class Mammalia; order Primates; family Pitheciidae; genus Cacajao; species Cacajao melanocephalus. Next base: position 100,979 of record CAUYLG010061854.1, read on the forward strand.
TATAAACTAGGGTCAATACAGTTTATTTTGAAAGAAGATTAAATGAGGTAATGGATTGAATATGGAAGAGACACCAAATAATTACTAGTTCTCTTCACCTTCCTTCTTTTTTGAACTGCCTGTTTTGATGTTTTTGATCCAGTCCACTAGCCCCTGCTTTTTCCATACTGAGAAGAGAGAAAAAATAATTCAACGATACATATAATTTTTGAGTTTCACCAGTGATGAAATGTATATTAAAGTCATATAACATATTGTGAAGAATTGGAAATATCGATCACTCCTTTATTTATTAGAGTAATGGGATAATAATGTTGAAAGCAAAATTATGGTTTGATATGACTGATTTTAAAGGGGCATTATACAAATCACTTTTCATTTAATCTCTCTTAAACCAGTTATGCCAATTTCCTTAAGTTCACAAGAGTCAGAAGAGCTTTCAGATTCATTTCCACTCTCTGATTAAGAAAAATGTCACATATAAATAGTAAGAATAGTTCCTTTATTAGAGGGATGTGGAAAACAAAACTGGCTCATATGTTATACTAATGATACAATAAAGATACCAGTTTTTAAAAGTCCCAAGTGGTCATTCAACTCCTCCTTAAAATTGAAAGATCACTTGGAACATTTAAAGAAGTCCCCCAAACAAATACAATATCAAATTCTTATCTTAAAAACTGAATGCATTCTGTCCTCAAAGGACACATGAGAATATTACAGTCAATCATGCAGTAGAAGTTAACCCAGAGTCAAAGAACAAATAAACTGAGTTAAATTAAAATAAGCCTGGAGTAAGTAATTAAAAGCCATTCTTTTTCATTCCCTTTCTTTCCTAGAAAACTGAACAATAGATGTGTTTTCTGAATATATTATATCCGTAACAGAAAGCATTGACAAGTGGTCTTATAAGCGTAATCAGTTAAATATCTTGAAAATTGCCACTACAACTTCGTTGATATTCAGAGACATCTTCTTTCTCATGAAGGGTGTCTGTTTCTGGTGTCTTTCTTCTTCCAGTCAATATGACATTTATCGAGCATTTAACTGTACAAAGCAATGTTCTAGAGGCTTTAGTAGTCACTGTAAGAGATAGATATGGAAAATATGGCCTCTTTCTTAGGAAACTTAAAAATCTATGTGGAGATACAAAATATAGAGAAACAACTATAATATCAGGCATATTTCTCAACTTATTTCTTGTTTGAGAATTACCAGATTACCATTTTATATCTTGGAAATTATTACCTTTTGTTAGGAAGGGAAATCAAATGTTAGGTAGGGTTGTGAATTTAGCTATAAATTGCTAAAACTTGTCAATGACATAAGAAGTAAAAGTTGTCTTCACTAAAAGGCGCAGTGTATCGAGGAGAGAGAATTATCATTTGAAAAGGAAGCCAATGCAAATCAATTTTGAGTGCATTTTACAAACGAATAAGAAGGAAACTGAGTAACAATCAGAAAGAATGTAAAGAATATAATTATACTGCCTGATGACCAACCTAAAACAATTTAGAAATTTAATACTCTCCTTAAGTCGTTGGTAACTAAATATCTGCTCACTGCTTGAAGCTCTTGCTGAATGAACTTGATACAGGTTAGCACAAAGCAGCTATGGCAATTTTTGTGCTAACATATATTTATTTCATACTAAGAAATTCAAACCAGTTCAGAGTAGACTTTCATAATGGCTGTCCCCTTAACAGCAGCTTCCATCCGGTTGGGGCTTTGCACATTGCAATTTTTATTGTAATTACAACACAGCAGTTTATCTGTGGAAAATCAAGAAACAATACTGGCAATAGCCAAAGTAAAGCAGAGTTTATAGAGACGAGGGTGATGTAACTTGATCTTGCCTTGTGATACAAACACCTGCTACTATCAGTTGGTCTGGGTTAAATGCTTTAACTGAGCAACCGAGCCGGTGGTGTAGTATCAGGTAACCAGAAAGTTAGGGCTGCGGCAAGGTTGTTACATGCCCTCATTTCAAATGACAGCTAGGTTTATTCTCACAAACTGACTGAACAAAAGAATAGATGCTGGTCTAACAAGTGATTTTAAAAACTACTGGCTAGGACTCAGCTGTTCAATTGAATTGAGCTTAGAGAGAACCAATTAATAGAAGAAATTTAACTTTTTGAAAAAAAATACTGCTTCTAAGGACAGCTTCAACAGGATTCAAATTTAGTCTTTTTGAAATACAAGTCATGTTAAACACATTCATCAAAAAGTTAATAGAAACGACCCAGGTTTCCTCCATTAAAAAATCTTTCCTCCCTCTTCCCCATACCAATAAGCCAACTATTATAATTTAACTAAAAGTTGAGCATAGCTAGGCCTCGGCACCTGACACTACGTGAGCTTCCAAAATGCTTTCTTAAAGAGGTTAGGGGCTACTGAGATGGTGAAACTCCCCGTCCTCACCTTTCAACCCTTAACCCAGAGCCCAGCTTGGCTCTCCTGCGGCCGGAGTGGGAAGATGGTGCTGGCACCTGCCCTTTGCTGCGAGGCCCAGGGGCCCTCCCGAAACCTGCGGCTCTTCAAGTGTCCCCAACACACCCCTTACGCACTCAGGTTGCTCTGGGAGCTCCAAGCTGTCAACTAGAGCATGAAGACAAATAGGCATTAAAAATAAGAGGCTTAATTCTGGCAGTTGAAAATAGAAGAAGGGATTTCCCTCTCCTCCTCTTTCTCAGAACATTTACATTAGAAAACTTGTCATTGTAGATACTTTCTCCTCTCTTTGAAGTGTATATAAGGTCTTTAAAGATGAGATAGGCCTTTTGTCAGCTTTATGGCTGTGGAATGTCTTTCTCAGAGACCAGGGATCCATCTCTTTGAAATGTAAACATTAAAAAGATAGCACCCCTATCTTCTAGTTACTATGAGAATGTAGGAGGCTAACTGCAATGGGCAGGCACCCTCTCCAAGTTGCAAAACCACCTACTGTCATAAAAACATGAGAAGTTTGTTTTACCTAATTGTAAGCCAATTAGATAACGCAGATGGTCACCTCAATGACCTAATCACGTAAAGCAGGGATCAACTATGTGTGACAAATGATGTTGTCAAGCCTTTTTAGTTGAGGAATAGTCATTGTTTATCTTGAAAACATGGATGTAATGGTTTGCATCTGCTTAGCTATAGAAAAGAGTGAGATGTCTTTCTGTCTTTGCAATCTCTTATGCAGATTGCTGATGATGAGCATCACATGCTGGTTTAATGTTTACTCAATAATGTGTTTATTATTATTATTGTTGTTATTATTATTCTGCACTACCTTTATGGAAAGGATTTCTGGGTTGAGAGAAGATTTTATTTTGTATTATATTTTCACAACACAGGCAGAGTTCTATCGACCACTTAGGGAGCCCTGAGTTTCTGCCTGGGAGCCATGGGCCATGATAACAGAGCTATTGATTTATTCATCTATTTGAAACTCACCCCCTTCTGCCCTCGCGCTAGAGTAGGGCAGATTTTAAGCAGTTCCTCTTGCCCTCGAGATGTACCAATACTCAGTGACTTCCATTTTGCCTTTAGACAACAGCCATGTTAGCTTTTTGTATGTCGTCTTTGTCAGAGTCATTTATGAGCAGAAAAAAATTGAAAACTTTGCTAAGGTTAAAAGATGTTTTGTGTAAATAGAATTTTTGTTTTTGATAAAACGTAATACCCTAAATATTTAATCAAAACAACAATTACGGCAACACACATTTGCATCTCAATTTCCCCTACTACTGTAATGGGGGGAGGAGTGTCCCAAAAAGCTCCAAGTTCCCCGATCGGAAACGGTTCTTAGCCTCGCTATCACCCAAGAATGGGGAAAGGGGCCCCGGAGGTGCGGTGGGTTTGCCATTCTAATAAATATAGTGGATCCAAAGAGTTTTGCCAAAAACAGATTTATTAGGCAGAGACAGAGAAAGAAAGACAGCGCCTACGCTGCCATGCGAGGGGATCCAGAGAAGGAATCCGTATAGGTAAAGAATAGTGGGAGTTTTAACCCTTGAGTTATTCCCTCCCCATTCATGTTCTTGTCCAATGAGAGGAGAACTTTCAAACGTCCTCTGGAGTGATTTATCTTTGACTCTGATACAGGATTGGCTGCTTGGTCCACAACTTTGAGTTACAGAGCCCCCTCCTCTCAGAGCTTTAGGCGGGCTTTTTGGACAAAAGCGCCCACCTGGATTTCTCTACCTAGCCCACCGGGAATCCCAGACAAAGAACTTTACTTTCCGGAAAGAGGCGTGGAGCCGGGAAACTCCTGCCTTTGAAACCACGCCCCTTGCAGACCCAGGAAGAGTCCCTCACTACCACCACCAACCAGTCTCAGGTCTTTTCTTCCAGTCAAATGAAAACCCATGTAGTACAAGATCTACTCTCTTAACAAAAATTTAAGTTTACAGTGCAGGACTCTTTATGATACGCACATTGTTATACAGCATATCTCTATAATGTTTCACCTTGCATGACTAAAACTATACCCTTTCAACAGTAACTTTCACTTCTTCCTCTTTCCAGCTCCGAGCAACCAACATTCTACTTTCTATGAGTTTGACTATTTTGTATACCTCATATCAGTGGAATCACATGGTAATTGTTCTTTATGACTGACTTATTTCACTTAGCATATTTTCAAGGTTTATTCATATTGTAATACATTACAGGACTTCCTTATGTAAGACTGAATAATATTCCATTGTATGTATAAACTACATTTTCTTTACCCATTCATCCATCAATGGACATTTAAATTGTTTCCACTGCTTGGCTATTGTGAATAATGCTGCAATGAAAATGAGAGTGCAACTATCTCTTCAAGATCATCTCTTCAGTGCTTTTGAATGATTATCAAAATACTTCTTGCTGGATCATATGGCAGTTCTATTTTTAATTTTTTGAGGAACTTCCATACTGTTGTTCAGAGCAGCTGTATCATTTTTACATTCCTACCAACAGTATACAACAGTTCCAATTTCTCTACATCCTCACCAAGTCTTGTTATTTCTGTATTTTTAAAATAATGGCCATCCTAGCAGGTATGAGGTAAAATATCATTGTGATATTGACTTCCATTTCCCCAATTATTGGTGAAATTGGCCATCTTTTTGCATATTTACCACTTGTATGTCTTCTTTGAAGAATGTCTATTCAAGTTCTTTGTTGTCCATTTTCTGGTTGAATTGTGTTTTTTGCTATTTAGTTTTAAAAGATCCTCATATATTATGGATATTGACCCATTATTATATGCATGATTTGTTAATATTTTCTCCTGTTCTGTTGACGGCCTTTTTATTTTGTTGATTGCTTTCTTTGCTGCACAGAAACTTTTTAGTTTGATGTAGTCCCATTTACCTATTTTTTGCTATTGCTACCTGTGCTTTTTGTGTTATATCCAAGAAATCATTACAAAGACCAGTGTTATAGTAAAAAACATAGTTCCCCCTATGTTTTCAAAGCATAGTTCCCCCTATGTTTTCTTCTAGAGGATTTACAGCTTAGACATTTAAGTTTTTAATCTACTTTAAGTTGATTTTTACGTGTAGTGTAAAATAAGGGTCCATTTTGCATGTAAACATTCAGTTTCCTCAACATCAATTGTTAAAAAGACTGTTCTTTCCCCCTTGTGTAGTCTTGCCACCATTGTCAAACATCAGGTGACTAAATGTATGGCTTTATTTTGGAGCTCTCTATTCTGTTCCATTTTTCTGTATATCTGTCTTTGTGCCATTACCATATTGTTTTGATTCCTGTAGCTTTGTAATATGTTTTGAAATCAGGAAGTGTGAAGCCTTCAACTTTGTTCTTCTTTCTCAAAATTGTTTTGGCTATTCATGGCCTTTTGTGGTTTCATATCAATTTTAGGTTTGTTTTACCTATTTCTAAAAAAAAATTCAATTGAGATTTTGACAAGGATTGTGTTTAAGACTATTGTGTTTAAGATTACTTTGTATACTCAAACTCTTCTAAAAAATCAAAAAGAAGGCAATAAACACTACTAAGCTCTCTTTTTATGAGGCCAGCATTACCTGACACCAAATCCAAAGACACTGAAAGGGAAGAGAACTACAGATTAATATCCTTGATGAATATACATGTAAAAAATAATTCTCAATAAAACATTAGCAAACTGACTTCAACAGCACATTAAAAGGATCATACACCACAATCAAGGGGGATTTATCCCTGGGATATAAGGATGATTTAACATATGAAAACTGATCAATTTGACACACCACACTAAGAGAATGAAGATATTAAAAATCACGTGATCATCTCAATTCATATAGAAAAAGCATTTGACCAAAATTCAAACTTTTTTGTGACAAAAACACTAAGCAAATTGGGAATGGAAAGAAATTACCTCAACATAATAAAGGTCATATATGAAAAGTCAACAGCTAACATATTCAATGACGAATAACTGAAAGCTTTTCCTCTAAGAGCAGAAACCAAAGAAGGTTGCCCAAGCTCACCATTTCTAATTAGCATAATAATGGAAGCCCTCAACAGAACAATTAGGCAAGAAAAAGAAATAAAAGGCATCTAAATTGAAGTAAACGTATCTCTGTTCACAGATAACATGATCTCATAAGTAGACAATCCTAAAGATTCCACAAATCTATTAGACCTGATAAATGAATTCAGCAAAATTTCAGGCTACAAAATCAACATAAGAGAAATCAATTCTGTTTCTATACACCAACAATGAGCAATTCAAAATGAAATTTTTTAAATTCCATTTACAAAAGCATCAAAAGAATAAAATACTTAGGAATAAACTTAAGCAAGGAGGTGAAAGATTTGTACACTGAAAACTATCAAACATTGCTGAAAGAAATTTTTTTGTAGATTTCAAAATAACTACAGGAATGGATTTGGAATGTTCCCAACAAAATAAAATGAGAAATGTTTGAGGTAATGGATATCCCAGTTACCCTGATTTTATTATTACATATTGTATGCTTGTATCAAACATTACATTTATCCCTAAATACATACAACTGTTATATACACATAAAATTAAAAATTAAAAACATTTTAAAGAAGACACAAATAAATGAAAAGGAATTTCCTCTTTTCTGAGTGGTGCCTATTGGTACCCTGTATTTTGATTAACCCAAATCTTCAAATGTATACTTAGCCTGTTTAGCTCTGACTAGATTAATCTACACATATTGATGCAATAACTTTATAATAAAAAAGGAATTTTTAAAAACCTATAGATTGAATGAAGCAGGTTAAGTGGGCAGGCTTGATGTGGAATAGAGAGCCTGACGAGGAACAGTGAAGAAAAGTGATAAAGAAGGGACTGGGCAATAAAGAATCTGGAAAATATATGGACTCTTAGAAAGATGAAGAATTAATAAAATTTAGGGAGTGCAAACCAATGAAATGCCCTCAGGAAATTAAGATTTTTGAGGGTACTGTGGACCAAGGATTCAACGATAAGAGCAGCTAATTCTAGGTGTCATGAGTAGATTATGATATTTACCATTTGCTTGAACTGGGAGATATCCCTGTAGCTAATTCAGACAGGGTCCTAAAGGGAAGAAAGAGCGAAGACAGATATTATCCAACAAAGTAAAATCCAAGTTCAAGAAAAACTAATCAACTTTACATAGAAACATTAACTCCAATTATATGGTCAATCATAAATTTGGCTGCTTCTCTGTAGTTTATGTGCAAGAATCTATATTGAATTAATAATAATTTATATACATTCTAAAAATAGTTGAAATGGTGCTGGTTCCTGGAAGCCACTGAAAATGAGAATTTGGGTCCTGTTCCTCAGACCCAAAGAGCCCAAGTATTCTCTGTCCCTTGAATGATGTCTCCAGAAGAGACTGGTGGTAGAGGTGCCCATTCTATTACAGAAAAAGGTTTTCAGACATTTGACCTCATTATCTATTATGCCATATTTGCATTTATTGTTTCTGTTCTCTTAAACTGAGATTGTATTGCTAACCATAGAACTGAGTGTGTGGGAGAGAGAGTATGAAAAGCAGTTCTCCTATTGCTAAGCCTAGCAAGCAAGGGACATTATAAGAGAGAAAGTAACATGGGAACCACAAATGCAGTCAGAAACATGATTTCTTCTTTTCTCTTACTCCTTTCTGACCCCTAAATATGGCAAACAAGACTGGTTCTAACTTTTTAACTGCCCTTCTAAAGACTTTGAAGAGCAAAAGAACCATTGGTATACTCAGAACCAGTGAGGATGATAGATGCATTACTCAAAAATAGTGTAGCGTATCTGCCAACTATTGCTGCCCCAATCTCAATGCTCCATAAATATATGAATAGTACAAGAAAACTCTACCTTTCCAGCCATCTCCAGATGAAGATTCAGCAATGGCAACATCTAAAACTGGCATGGGATCACAGTTTGCATAAATTTATTATAAAATCTGTGACCTGATATCTGTGTACAGTGGGAATTGATAATGTCTGCTCTTGCAGAAGACTGAGGTAAGTCAGATGATGGTGAAGTAGTAGATCTATGTCCTGAATTCACAAAGCAAACCTTAAACCTGTGCTGCTCATCCTCAGCCAACAAATATTTGCTACATGTCAACTGTGTACCAGTGAAAGGGGAGAATTTCCTTGAACCTTTGTAGGACACACAAACGGGGTGGTTCATTTACTCAGCTGCCATGCTCAGTCTCTTACTGGAGGGAGCACATGAGTGGATGGGTAGGAACCAGAGTGAACAAAAGCTGGAACTGGCCAGTTGCTCCTCTCTTTTGGGAGCAGGCTCTGTGTGAACCCTGTGGGAGCATCCAAGTGGGTTACAATGCTCTTTTAGCTCTGCTGTCCAGGAGGGGGTGTCTGTGACCCCCAGCTCTCCAGGAAATGTGTGTTACAATGAGTGCTCTTGTAGCATTTGCTGTCCGTTGACATGTAAGTGTTAACCGGCTCAGTGGAAGGTCAGGGCAACAGCCTTTTATATCCTGCCCTTTGCTACCCAAGTTCTTGTTCAGCATCCAGGAAGAATTAGCTCATAAAAATAAATTGAAGGGTGGTGAATGTGGAGGACTTTATTGAGCAATAAGAATGGCTGTCAGTGGGAAGGGGAGCTAGAAAGGGGGTGAAGTGGGAAGATAATTTTCCCCTGGAGTCCAGCCCTCCCCGGCTGAGCTCCTCTCTGACCATCCCTGGTAGAACTCCTCTCTGACTGTAGTCTCTGATGTCTCGCTGCTTCTCTTGTGTGTGTGTGTGTGTGTGTGTGTGTGTGTGTGTGTGTGTGTGTGGAGTCTGGGGTTTGGGGTTCTTATGGGCACAGGATAAGGAGCACAGTAAGCCAAAAGGCAACATTCGGGCAAAAAAACAGGGATGGTTTGCACTTTGGGCCACAGGTCCAGACTTGAGGGTAGAGTCCTCACCAGGAACCCCACCCTCTTCCACCTAGTATTTCCCTGACTCCAGTCTGTATCACCAGTTGCAATACTAGGCATGTGAAAGACTTAGATGTGAATGAGACAAGATTCTTGAATTGTTACAAGAATGAGAAAAGCATATATGTCAAAAATATTAACATTCTATAAATACTAAGCACCCATTAAACATAACACAGAATTTATAACCTCTAAATAAGTATAATGCTATGTTATTATTACTAGTAATTTTTATTACTGCCATAATATTATTTATTGTTAATAGTGACATTTATGACAATACTCTAATTTCTGAGCTAATATTCAGACTCATACTTCCTCTTATCAGTTTTAAAAAATCAAACCACAGAAAACTAATTAGTAACAACCCATAAGATACAATTCAATCTTTTCAGAGTACTACTTACTCTAGGCCTTGAAGCCATATCTAAAGAGACTAGCTCTTTTAAAAAAATTGAATAAGTGATATTTTGCTGCAGATCCTTGGATTAAATCCAATCTTTTCGTTGTTATTTCAATAATGTGTATTGTGCTAGATCTTGAAAATGCATTTAATCTCTTGGCTATTGTTTGGTTGCTTTTTAAAACTGCTACTGGCATGAGTTTGCTTTGGCAAAGCTAAGTGTGAGGGCACTGAGTTAAGATTCATGGTGAAAGGAGAAGCAGTGTGGATAGGGTGTTGGAATTATGTTCAAATTTGGTTAGAGATTGGGCCTAAAAGTAGGTGTAAAAATTCAGCCTGAATGTAGATGTGCAAGTGAGGAGGAAGTGTGACAGAGAGCTGCTAAGACCAGTGAGAAATGTGCAGCTCCATCTCCCCAATGCCACAGTCAGTCCCAGAAAATAGAAACATTCAACCAACTGATAACCATACTTCTGAAATTGTTTTCACTGATGCTCCTGATCACGACTTCCCCCACAGACCTGAGTGTTGTGCCAACTCTAAAGCTAAGCACAATCTCTGCCTTTCTAGCTGAATTAAAGAGATAGAGACCAATCTCCATGGGTAGAATGTGGGCTGGATGGGGACAGAGGAGGAGAAAAGACAAACAGCTGTTCCTCATTACGTGATGAAGTGCTACAGTCACTTGTAGAACAGACCAAGGTATTTTTGAGTATCCCTCTAGGTCCACCCAAATTATTTACAAGCCTCGATCATTCCTGCCTTCATTTAGTGAAGAAAAAAAGATAGTTCTCATTTTTTGTTATACTTTATACCATAGCCAGAGCAAGAAAAGCTGGAAGTCTATATGCCTACAAGAGATGGAGGGCCTTCTAATAAGCTACCTATTTCCCCTCTCCTCAACACATGGACACACACACACACACACACACACACACACATATTGACATACATAAACACCTATTTTGGCCTTAGTGGAGGAGAAGGCACAGGATCTTCCCTCTCCCCTGGCTGCTGGTTCATGACCGAAAACCCAGAGAAGGCCCTCCTTTACTCCAGCTGCCCAAGCTCTGCTCCTCCTGCCTCTTGTCACACACTTACATCTCACCTATGTCTTCCTCATTTGTAATTCATCTTGAATATGCATCAGAGGCAATCTGACCTTGCTTGATATTTACATTAACTCCGGGTTTCTGTTAGATGTCCTGAATTTCCTATGACTTCATCTCTATCTTTACTACCGAGCAATAATCGCCTCTCTGCAAAACACAAGCACACACACATACTGACACACACAGCAAAATGCTAACACACACACACACACACACATACACACACACTATCACCAAGAAAAGTCTCTAATTTTCAGCCCCTGGGCTTGGTTTTATGTCATTAATGTATTCTTTGCCATCTTGATCTAAATGTGACCTATTTGAAATGCTGCCCAATTTTATAGCTTCGTTGAGTCGCATTTGAAAGCTCATTACAGGGTCTAAAATGATTTGTATCACCTCCTACTTTGAAATATAAGCATTTTAAAAATAAAATCTCACTATAAATAGAACTGTTCTGAAATTACATGTGACACATAATTAAGTGATACACATTTAAGCACTCAGCTGTTTCATAATTCTCCAGGACCTGCTGCTGCTGCACTGAAATTCAGAAAATACACTGCCCTTATTCTGGGCGCCCTCAAACCAACGAGAGAGGTAGGCACAGATATAGTCCAGCAGGATGCCTTGTGAATAAGCAATATTTGGAAGCAGAGGGCCCCATATCTAACGGGTTTTATTTCTTCAACTCAGAAGCACCAAGACATCAATGCCTAGAATCTTGACTGAGCAGTTGTTCCTCTGATGAACAGAAGCCGACCTTTCCTCCTGCTGGGAGAGTAGCCTGTGCACTTTCTGATAAGTATCAGAAAAATTTATAGTTTGTATGATAAATGGAGCTTCTCCCTGGGTAGTAAATCTATTGACTGGCACATGGGTTTTTCTGTCCTTGGCAAGCTTGAAGTCCAGAGACTACAGAAGAGCAAGTACTGGAAGGAAAATATGTACAAGTCTCACCTACCTGCCACAGAACCTGCAGCTCCCCTTGCCTCTGCAGAGTGCCAGCCACAGTTACCTTAGAAGGTGGCTAGTGTGATACCATCAATATTTAAAGGGGAAAGGGGGCATAGCAGGAGGGGGTGTCAGGGGAGGGGAGGGATGAGAAGTAATCTTTTCAGAAAGAGGCCAGAGAGTATCTCCTTTCCTTCTCTAATGACTAATTGCTCTGAGCTGTGGGACTGAATGGCAATGCCTAAAGCAAGCCTTCAAGTAAGAACAGGAGTAGAAAAAGGAAGCGGGAAAGAATAGAATGAGGAATAAAGGAAAAGGATGGAAAAGAGAAGAGAATGAGATGAAGAAAGAGGGAAAGAGAGGAGATGGGTATATGGCAAAAAAAATAAAATAAAATAAAGAGAATTAAGCAAGGGAACAAATTAAAAAAAAAAGATGATAAAATGCAAATAGAAAAGCAGAACAGAAAAAAAGATTCATCTAACCCAAGCATAATCAAGTACTTGTTTAATATAGTCTTGGTGGAAGATTTTTTTACTTTCCTAGTCAGAGGGGAAAACAGATATGAAGGATCATTTACCTCTGTAAATAGTGCTGAATGATACAGCATCATGGGAAGTTTCTCTATCTGGTTTGGTCAAGAGACAGTTATAGAAGCATATTATTTTAGTACTGAAATGAAATTTAGAGGTCATTTAATTCAATCTCTTATTTAATATAAGCTTTTTCCACAACTTTTCTGATAATTAAATCTCCCTCTTTTTCTTGCACATCTCTTAAAGCAAGGGTGTCCCTCCCAGAAAAATTGTTTGTGTCCATTTCAGGTAATGCTCAGATTTCAGAAAGTACTTCCTTCTTCTGAGTGGAAAACTGTATCCTTAGAGCATCCTTCTAATGGTACTCTTCTTTCTTCTGCAGAGACAAAGAAGAAAATAGAAAAGAAACAAATAGAAAGGAAGGGAAAGAAGGACATTATCGTGGAACATCACATGATAACTGGAAAGAATGTAAAAGAAAAAAATAAATATTTAAAAGGAATGTAAAAGTTGTGACTCTGAAAAAAAGAAAATTGAATAAGAAAGAATATAAGAAGATAGCCAACATAAAATAGCGAGATAGTGAATGAAACAGGGAAGAATGTTTCATCATCTAATTATTGTCATCTAATTAATCTTATTCTAATATTTCTCTGATTACTTTTTTTCTTTTATGTCTTCTCCAAACTGGAACTTTGTTGTTCTGGGGAATAATGGCAGCAGCTTAATTGTATTTTTTGTGTTATAATTTTGAAAGTGTTATTTTTCTCTTATTTTCCAAATGTAGTCATGATTTCCACAGTCCAGCTTTTGATTTAAAAATGATGAAGTTAAATTTGTGATTCTTCTGTCTAACATGGTCATTACACGGTTGGAGATACAGTAATTGCTTTTTTTGTTTTTCAAGTGTTAATGATTTCTGTACTATAAATAAACTGGATGTTCCCTAGTTGTTCATAAACAACTTCCATCTGGGGTTCAAAATTATAATGGTTTTGGCTTGGTTCATATTTATGAATTGCCAGCATCTGAAATCAATTAAAAAGAGAGATTTTATCTACCGTTGACTTGTTCCTAGCCACAGGTTTCTGAATTTTCAAATTATTTCAAAATACTCTGCTCATTTGTATCTCCTTATAGCAAATATAACTTTATAGAATCAATATTAATTTCTAATTTATTCTCTAAGCAAAATAGGAAGCCATAAGTACATATTATTTACTGTGGAGAAAATATCTTCACATAACTTACATTAGGTTAGAAAAAACTATAAAGACATTTAAAAAACAGTAAAGACAACGGCTACATTAAAGAGATAATATCCCACTTGTTGGATTTTTTTAAAGTCCAGTTTTCCTATCTATTTATCAGAAATCTTTCCTCTAAGGAAACATTTGAGGAATCACTACTGTCAATAAAAAAGAATTTTCTCAAAATTATGTTATTCAAAATACATGCTTTGTTATGAAAACCATCCAAGTTTTATATAAAATCCTCTCTAATTAGCTTTAATAGATTCTGTGACATAAAAATTTACACAGAAAGCTTCTTGTTATTATATCATTTGGATGTTGCCTTGAAATTAGAAAATACCCCTGTAGTCTTTTACACTTAAAATTTTTTCAGTGTTAGTTTTTAATTGTATAATTCCTCAGGTAAAATAGCAGCATGTTGAGAATTTTAAAAATACCATTTTCTTCTCCAATGTAAGAACAGATCTGAAATCTGGGAGGGCAAAAACATTTTTTCACTAAGCCAAGATAAAAAATAATGGGATATTTTTGTATTAAGAGGTATAATTAACTCACATGAATGCTAATGGCAAATTAATATTGTCATCAGATAAAGAATATTCATACGCTCTGATCATTTTTGAGACATTTCCTAAGATCTTACCCATATTATTTGCTGAAAAATTTCGAGTTAAAGAATATCTATATAACTCAAAACTACTGTTTTCAATAACAAGATCTGAGATTAAGTAAAAGTCATATTTCCCCACCCAGGGATTCAATCTGTTTTGTTTCCTTATACATTTATATCTCTGATACCCAGAATTTGAAGGTCTTATTTAAGAAATGGATAATGATTACTGTAGGAGCTAGATTAATCCATATTAACATGGATATTCTGGTAAGCTTTTCTTCTTCTCATACATTCTTTTCTCTGATAATAGAGCTGAGTTGAGTTGAGTTGAACAAGAAATTTCTCTCTCTTTCAATTTTCTACCTAGGATGTATTCTCCTAACCTCACAAAATACTTTCTGCTGTCTTAGCTTTCTAGCCTTTATCTACTTACTATGTGACCCTTCCAGCCACTGACCTTTCTGGCTTCTCTTGTCTTCAGCTGAGAACTTGCTGGGATTATTCAATAGTCTGGTATCTTAAAAAACTTTCACAGATGGGTGAATGAGCTGGGAAAGAAGAGATAAAGGATAACTAAATTTTTCTTATAAAAAGATTAGGTTAATCTATACTCATAGTGACGTCATTCTTACAAAAAACCATAGAATATGTATTTTTTATTAAAACGTGATAGTGATTATTTCCTTAAAACAGAATAGTAACTATTTAAAAAGAAAATCAGTTACGGTAATACTAGAAATAACTTCTTTTTCCAATGAGAAATAACCTAACAAAGAAAAAAACAACTATTATTTTTAAAAAATAAATGTGTCCTAGAGTTGATATCATCTATGTAGGAAGTAGCAGGTGATAGACTGCAAAGCATTTAGGAAAGGAAATTATTTAAGTCAGCTTATATACTAGGTACTTTTCTAGGAGTAGGTGAAATAATACTGAATAAGACACAGTCCTGGCCACTTAGTTGATTTGTATCAGTAGAAAAGATGAGACACTATCCAAATATAAATAAGATACTAAGCATAATACAATCAATGGGTAGTAAATAAAAAGGGTTGCACTGCTTTGGGCACATTGTACCCATCAAATAAAATGTATATTTCTAAAGTCATTGGAGCCAGAATTTGGAGAAAGGGTTAATCAGAGAAGGCAGTGTGTATTACTGTTATCTCTAGCATTCCCTCACGTTGCTTTGTGGACCTCGAAAACCTGGCGCTGTTTCTGTGTTCTTCAGCCTTTGAGAAAGCCTGTCTGGTAAACAAACAGGAGCTTTATATTACCTAGAAAAAAATGGGACGGACAACAGCAATACAATGGCTTTAGGCTTTATGTAATTCCTGAGTTTAGAAAATATCAGAATAAAATTGATTTTCTTAAGCCATCAGCAGCAATAAAGCAGCTCCAGCTACTATATGGAGGTCTTGTGTCAACCTTGAGATATTGCCAAACCCTGTGCTGCCCGCTCAGGTCTGATTTTATAAAAAGGTACACAACTCTCCGTTAGATTTGAGAGATTTTAGAAAGTCTTGAACCAAGAAGCCGTCCACCGGGATACGAGAAAGACATGCTTGTGTTTTTTTTTTTAAAGATCATTCTTTGATTCATTTAGGCATTAGTTCCACAATACTTCTTGATATGCTGTTGTGAGCCAGGCACTGTACGTGACACTGGGAATAAAAATACTCAGGGGACAGAATGAAGTGGAGAAATGAAAAGATTTGATAGAGATAATGATTAAGCTGAGACTTAAAATGTGCTTGGGAAAGACAACATATGTATTCTGACAATACTTTAGTAGGAGTCAAGCTAGCAAATGGTTGTGTCTACTGGCTGGAGATTCTAGGGCAGCTGGGCCACATTTGGAATTTGGACCTGGAGGATGGAGGCAATAGACACCAAAATAGGGGCAAAAGCTTTGAAACAGAAAATGTGGGTGCTGCTAACTTGTTTGGCAATAGCATTTTTGAATGATAGCCATTTTTAGTAGTCAGTTATCTTAGTCTGTTCAGGCTGTTATAACAAAATATCATATACTTGGTAGCTTATAAACAATAGAAATGTATTTCTCACAGTTCTGAATCTCAGAAGTTCCAGATCAAGATGCTGGTAGATTCATCTTCTGGTGAGGGCCTGTTTCCTGGTTTATAAACAGTGCCTTCTCACCATGTCCACACATGATGAAAAGGGCAACAGTCTCTCCAGGGCTTCTTTTATAAGAGCATTATCCCATCCATAAGGGCTCTGATTTCATGACCTAATCACTTCCTATTTTCTAATGCTAACCTTTATGGTTAGAACTTCAACATATGAATTTATGGGAGACATTCAGAGTATAGAAGAGATGTTTAGGAAATTAAAACATCATCTTTTTCCAAGCAAAATCCTGCTCTATCAGATGAGCTGGCCTTTTACCATTCACTTCTGGCTACTGTTGCTTGATCACAAATAACCCTCACATGAACAGAGCTCCAGCCCACTATTTCAGTTGAAATAGAAAATGTCCTTCTCTGATGCTGGGTGCATCTCCATCATTCTGGATCCTGTCCCAGGAAATAGCACCTGATGAAGGTTTTGTCCCATGCTGCTCATCGGTTAGCCAGTGGGTACACATGAGGAAGAAGGCTCTCTGGGTGCATCAAGTGCCATGTGGTAGGTGTCCCTGAAGTTTTATCTCTTTATTCCAACCACAGTGAGCAAGCAGTAGGGTTTCATACCGCAAAGAAGCAGGTTATTTTTCAAAAACAACAAGAGGAACATCAAGTCGGAATCTGGTTAGAAAGCCCGTTTCTAAACATAAGTGATATAAAAGCTATAGCTGAAGATTTACAGTTCTGTGGAAATGTCTATGCCATATCGCTATTATAAATGAATAGGATAGGCAACAAAGTAATATGTAAGCAATATTTTGGAGGGAAATGTATACATAATTTGAATGTGTAAATATATGTGATACTGGAAGGGCTCTTATCAAAATGTTTAAAGTGATCGTCTTTTGACAATAGGAGTAATGGTGTTTTTCCTCTATGATTTTCTGTGTTTTCAAGTTGTTTTTGTTGTTGCATTGAGGATTTAATACCAAAATGCTACATACATTTATAATTTGATAAAATTAAAAAATGCAAGGTTGGAATTATGCATTAGAGAAGCATATGTCTCCATTTTGGTGTGGAAACTGGACCTCTGACACTTTTAGAGTTGTAATTTCATTTATAATTTTTTTATTGTTAAAAAATTAAAAAGTATGTAAACAACGTGCTTGGCTTGACTGTGAGGTGGAGTTTCTCTGAAATTTATTTTAGGCAAAATGAAGTTAAAGCCTGTCCAGTAAGTAGAGTGTCCTTTGCTAATAGGTATTGTAATAAGACAAAAATATGATTATGTATCACTTTCTGAATTTCTCTTTCTCAAATATACCGTCAAGCACATTTTGTAGACCTCCCTGGCTTTTCCTATTTCAGAACACCAGATGGACATGGAAGCACACAGTGTGCTACAATACATTTACTCCTACTCAAGATTTGTGCTGACAGATTCTACTCCACAATTTCCCTTAAACTGTGTTATAGCCAATGCCATTATGGAATTAACTCCCTACCAGCAAATATAATGGTTGGTAACTTTTATTACAATGAAAGTTAAGCTACTGACATTGAATCGGGATTCTCAGGATGCTAGTTTTGATTAACTTGTACTCTTCTTGTATTTTCTACTATTAAAAGCATAACAATATTGTCACTACTTTGCAAAACTTCAGCTCTACATGAAAATTAGACAGGTTGGTAGAATTCTGCTGCATATGCACCTGTTGAAACTTACTGGTGAATGCCGTTGGTGTAAATGCTCACACTGCACCATAGATTTCATCCAAAGTTGTATTTTTCTGCAGCTCTCTTGTTAAAATTCTATTCTCCTTGTATAGCACCTTTTCTTATATTTTAAGTACAAAATTGTAAATGAAAGAGTAAGAAATTACTTTATATTTAATTCATTTGCAAAGGATGCATTGTTCTTTGAAGCTAGGTTTGAAAAGAATCCAGTATTTACCTTCTTTTCCCAGGGAAGTGTATAATTCTAACTTCAATGTTAAATTCTCATCTATGGTTAGTATAAAATACTTTTAGCATCTTTCCCTTAAATATTAAAAACAACAAAAGTGATGATGATAGTAATCTGAAATGCAAGTAACAATTTAAAGAGTGGAACCATTACTGTGTTCCTATGGTAAATACTGCCTAAGTGATTGCTGATGCTTTTCATGGTGCATAGTATAAACACTTTTGTGCACTGGAATTATTGTCTAAAAGTTTTCACAAAATGTAAACCAATCCCTGCAAAGCCTTTATTGGCTCAACCCTTGGGGTACTCTCTTCAGGAAGAGGGTTTTTGTAGCAGCCTCTGGTTGGTGCATTCTCAGAAGCCCTAACCCAGTGATGGAAATGTTAGAAAAATATTAAATCCATTTTTCTTTTTTCTGCAAAATACCTCTGGCAACCTGTAGGACACAAAATAGTGCTAAGAGTGTTTCCAGAATTTCCAATTTGCTGATGGAGCTGGTATTTCCTTAGATGGGAAGCCATCTAAAGAAAGACAGTTGAATTATAGCAGCTCTAGAAACCAATGCATTACACACATGGTCATGGAAGGCCGATGATGGAGCCTTGTGAATAAAGATTTAAGGACTCTTTTAAGCTGTAACACAAGCAACTTTCTGGTTGCAATCTCAGAAAAACTGTTATGTCAGTAAAATTTAGGGTAGACCATTTTTTTGAGACTTTAACCTGAGGTCCTCAGAACCTAGGAAACTCAAGTTACTTCCTAGGTTAAAATTTAACTATTACTTTTTAACCATTAGACTTTTAAACATGCATTACATCCATCTTGTGAGTCTCAAATCTCTTCTGACCTTGCCACTCTCAAATCTTTGATCAATAAATCATATAATAAATTAATCTGTAATTTTTAGAACCACTTTCCTTCTTTTAAAGAGTCTATGCAAGTGCTTTCTAGGGATATTTGTTTCATTATTGCAGTCAAAAGGTAAGATTTTAATAAAAAGAATTTTAAATAATCAAGAAGTAGAGAACAGACTTATAGAGGAACATTGTGTAATATATGGTGAAAGAAGAATATCTTTCAGAGGGTCTGTCTCAAATAATAAATTAAATTATGCTACTAGTTATGGTACTTAATTTATTGTGATATATGTATTATGTATACATATATATTGACAGCACTGCCATGTAATGCTTTGATTTTGCTACATATTAAGGTTGAGTCTCTTCTTGTAACATATGAATTTCGGGAGCAGGCAGCAACTCTTGGAGATAATGCAACCCAACTCTTCTACTTTTCAGTTGCAGAAACTGAGAACTAGAAAGGTTAATGATTTGCCACAGTCACACAATCAGTTAATGACAAAGCCTAGTCTAGAAATCATGAAGCTTGACTCATTGATAGTGAGCTTGTAGGTAAATTCTGCCCTGCCTGCACATTAAACTCTCCTGATTCACTGAGGTACCATTTTGTAAACTATTATTGTAAGTCATTAAGGCTCTTTATTCCTAAGCGTCTTAGAATAATTTCAAAAGTGGTGCCCTAATAGGCCTTGAGAGTTAGTGGAGCTTCCCAAAGTGTTTCCCCTCCCCCCTTTTTTTGTTGGAGGTTTCCTAAAGGAAAGCTCACCAGCAAAGATAATCTAGTTCATTGTATTCAAAGCAGCACAAAATACCATATATTCTGAAAATAAGAATATCGTTTTACAAATGGATGCTTCAGAAAGAAACTCTAAAATATAAACAGATGGTTTGTGTGTCTTAGAAATGCAAAGAATGATAGCTTGTTTTCATTGTGGAATTATTCAAAAGCAATCCAGCACCACTAATCTTTATTTTCTTCTCTAAGAGATGATTTCAGTTGTAGATGAGGAGAATGCTGGAGAAATTAACATGTTTCTAGATTTCAGAAAATCACTGGATGCTCTTTAGGTGATATTATGATGCAGAATAAGAACAAGTATTATGTGAATAAGTATTTCATTAAATAATGATATCCAAGAAAATAGATTTATGTCACCTAAAGAAGTCAGTCATGTCTATTGGTTTCTCTTCCTTGCCTCTGCTTGAAAATATAGAAATGATTGTTTTCAGGCACTATGATTATTTATTTTCACTTTTGTTCCAAAAACAAATTTAGCAAAGCTTGTAATGATATTCATACTAAAACATGAAAACAGCATTTAGAAAAAGAAAACAAAGAAAAGTAAGAAAAGTTTAAGCAAGAAATGAGGTTGGTACTCCACGTACATGCTGCAAATACCATCCTTCTTTCACTGAACAGTGGCAATTGACTTCTCTTTTTAGGATTTCATGAGTAAGAAAGTTTTAGAGTCAGGCATATAGGCTCAGTTTTTTTCATTTTTAAAATAGGGATAATAATAATGTCTACCTCATAGGGTGGGGAGAAGATTAGATGAGATAATGCTTTTATACCTTTAACACAGGTCTAGGTTCAGAATAAAGATATTAATTAATATATGTTGAATCCACAGCTCATTTATAACACTCATCAAATTGCACGTGTTTTGATTCTGCTGTCTCTCATTCCCGTTTTGACATATGGAAGGAACTCCATAAATGTGCATTGAAAGAAAGAAACCTGAATATTTCTTAATAGCTTTAGAGGTAGACAGTTTAGAAGATGATGTATCAACATTCATAAAGTTTTTCATACACTGCAAATGTGAGATTAACTGTCAAAAACAAAATAGAATTGGGAAACTTGTAAATTCCTGTTTTTAGCCATTAATAGCAAAAGTGCAAGATGTGAGCAAAGAGCAATTCACATGAAAAATTTTGGGCTTCAAGTAGACACAAAGCCAACACAAGATAATAGTATTAAATTGATAAAAATACATTGGATTATTAATAATAGCACTTATTTAGATGAAAATACTAGGTAATTCAGTTCTTATAACTACACAGAGATATCAACAGTTTGCAGATTAGGAAGAGTGGCTTAGAAAGGTTAATTTCCTTTTTTTAAGGACACGCATCTAATAGGTGCCTGAGCTGTCTTTCAGGTTCTGAATCTAATATCTACTGGCTTAACCATGTACCATACTGACTTTTGTGTGTGATGTGATATTCAGACCAAAGTGGAAAAGTCTTATTGTAAGCTGTAGTGGAAAGTGATCATTTAAAAAAAATGCTGACATTCTGAAAGATTCCAGAGAAAGAGTTGACATTACATAAGAAACACTTGATGGGACGAAGAGATTTAGCATTTAGGAGAGATTTAAAATTGAGCCACTCTAGCTGTCATCAAATATTGAAGATCTATCATTGAAAAGGCACTTTTATATATCTATCATTTAAAAGGCACCATTTAGTGATGGCAAGAAGTTCAGTGAAATACAAGGGAGATAGTTTTTAAAATTTGACATGTCCAACAGTGAAAAGATTTCTTCAAAAACTAACATATTTCTTATTACTAGAAGTATTCCTGCCCTATGAACTTTAATTTTGTATTCCTCTATAAAAAGTGATTTTCTTATAAAAAGTGTTGCTTATTTTTCACTATTAAAGTTCTCTTGCTTGCTACCAGCTTTTGCATGAGTTGTCCCTCCCACATACCAATTAGTAGAAAATACTCAAAAGTCAATCTTGGCGACTGCCACTTGATTCCTATATTTGCCTAGGACCGAACTTCATGTATCTCACTTATTTATAGCTGGCCTTCTTATTTCTGGTTCTAACATAACTTTTGTTGAACACTTTAGACTTCCTTCTCTGACTTATGGTTTTGGTTTCCCAGCTCACCTGGTCCTAGCTCAAGATATGTACTTAATTTCAGCAAATCTTTTCCCTGCAAGTAAAAGGCAATCAGTTTATCTAGGCACTTAGTTCTCCTGACTCCCATGCCCAGTCAAGAGTAGACTAGGCTTCCATTAACTTATTCTCCAGAGCCCACTGCAATTTTTTGGACTTGACATTGAACCTAGGATGAGGGCCAAACAATTGTCAACTTGTAAGAGTCTGAGATGGATAAATCTTTCTGGTGGCCGATTAAGTCAAGACGGTAACAAAAAGCCATTTATTGAAATAGGATTAAGGTAACAAGTAAGCCAACTGATTTATATCATATTAAAATGCCCTTCATTGTGTAAAGGCCATGTTCTCATCTCTGCTTCTGTTTAGACAAATAGTTTAAATTTCTATAACTTTCTAACCTGTCTCTTTTAGAGGAATAAATGGTTTACTCTAATTTTGTATATTTACCCCCACAAATCAACAGGAACATATTCTAGTCAGACAATACAAATATAAGTACGTAAGTGAACAGTCACAACTAATCTAGTTGTTTTACCATCTATTTTCCATTCTTTTTTCCTGCCTTTCTGGTCTTGATCATGTGATCAATTTTTAGATAAAGTTCACATTCCTAAGACAATCAAGGAACCCTGTATTGATGGACCCACTGAATCTATTCTACCTTCTGTTCAAGAACCATTTCATAAACTCCCAGATATTTATCAAACACCTACCATAGGTACATTTTAATTCTGGCCAAACATACCCTATTACCCCCCAAAAACAAATGGATTTCTGCCACCAGGCCTTTACTTTTCACATGCTACATTTCAGGAATAAACCTATCTACCAGCACATTCTCTTTTAATTAGTATTGAGTCCAATTCAATTCCTATTTCCTTTATTAAGTCTGCATAAGATTTTAGCTTCAAATAGATTCTTCTTACTTAAACTTCTATAAAATTTATATTTACATTTTAGACTATTCTATTATATATTTTCTTATAGTCTTCTGTTTGTTGGTTGATCACTAATCTGTAAGAAAATCAAGGACTTGGGTCAGTTAAATGTTAATTAGAATCTCAACTCTAACTTACCATGGAGCCAGCATGGGAAAATAATTTAACTTCTCTGAGTGTAATTTTCTTTAAATGTAACATGAGAATGTTATTTTCCCTTCAGAGTTTTGGAGAAAATAAAAAAGTAGTGTATCCAAACTCTTGACCCATAAGATGTGTTTAATAAGGATTGGTTAATTCTGTCTCCCTTCTCCCAATATTTCATGAGTAACTTCTGAATCACCAACTGAATTGTTCAATATGTAGTTATACAAGCAGTGTCTTTTACTATCACCATATAAATCCTTACTGTTCTGAGTACTCATAGGCAGAGAAGATATGCTCAATAAAATAAATGGTTATAGGAGTAATAATCATGATAATAATAATAACAGATGTCTCAGATACCCTTTGCTGCATAAGAACTACCCTAAAACTAAGAGGGTTAAAAAAAAAAACAAAACAAAACGATGATTGAGAACTACTTCCAGAATGGCAGTGTGAGGAGCTCAGCAGATCCTTTTCCCAGTGCCACAATCATAGCTGGGAAAAAGGGTATTTTAAAAAATCACTTAACAGTCTCTGGAAATTGTCCTCATGGCATACAGCAAATGGAAACATATTCAATCATCAAGAAAATATACTTAAGTATCTGAAGAACAGCATGAGTCTGTAGCATTTGAGCCATGACAGGTGCCCTCCCTTTCCTTCCAAGCTCAAAATCATGAACGCTCCATTCCAGGCAGGTGAGGCCAAGAACAATGTGCTCTCTCTCCCTCCATCTCTCACTTGAGGGCAATAGCATGTCCTCAGGCAGGGCAGGTCAACAGAATTTCTCATTCCCCTATCCCTGTTCTGTGTTGCAGAATCAAGATTATAGGCTGAGGACGCACATTTGATTCCTCTTGTTGGCAGAGTTCCATGGAGACTGCATAATCCAAATAAAAAAAATATATCAGTGTTGAAAAGACAGGATATGAAGAACCAACAATAATTTTTCTAATGTCTGGAAATCTTAAAGCTTATGTGATTGTATTGAGAGTGAAAATAGAATGGAGGAAATGCCACCACAGCTGGGCCCAAAGGAGGATAAATGTCATTATTTCTAGCAGAATCGCAGAGTTGCTGGCACAGAGGAAAGGAAGGGCTAATGTATGTAGCTCTTCCGTCAAAGTAGTCATGGAACACCTGCCACAAATTGACTAAGTCACTGAAACTTTCCAAGCACCGTGTATTAGAATTTCAATGCACTAATTAATTAATCAAACCCCTCTGCACATTTAGGAATTAATCCTGAAGAAACAATCAGAGTTGTGGATTTTTTAATGAGAACAAAAAATATGGTAACAACTCAAATGTCCAACAAAATTTAAAGAGTATGTGTACTATGCACTAATAGGTATATAATTATCACTGTATAGCTAAATGTTTGGAGTGTTTTCTTAGATTTGCCAAATTTCATGTATCAGACACTTGCAAAATAAACATGTGTTTTATGAATACAGAATTTAAGATGTGTAGAGAATCATTAAAAATGTTGATGCATTTTCTTCATCACACAATCCCTGTTGCCTAAGCTAAGTTCAAATATTTTGCCTTCATTGGTTCTAACAAACAGCTTGAAAAGCTCTTTAGTTGGCTTTAAAAAAAACAATGGACTATCTGTGTCTGTCCAGATGTATGATTATGATTACAATACCAGCTTCTCTTAAAAGAATGACTACTTAAACCACATGAAAGACCATTCACAAGCATGCCCTAAATAAGAGGATAAAACTGTTTGAAGCTGTTTTGGCAATTGATGCTAAATTATATTCTGTCACATGTCTTAGAAATATGTGAGAAAAGACATACACAGACAAAAAAAAGAAATAGAAGTTTAAAATTCTAGTTTTTAAAATTTATTGGTTCACTGACAATATTTATGTAAGACTGAGGAGCAAACATGACTAATATTCTCTATATGTCTTCAAGTAACCTACAATATAATGAGCGGTATTAGTATGCATACAAACAATTGTACCACAATGAAATAGATGTTAAAATAGAATATGAAAATAGATACAAAGTACTATGGGAAGAAATGTGAAAGAGTAATAAACTGAAACTCTAGGCCAGATTGTGTATTGCTTTTTCTTTTTTGAATGGTGTCGTTGGATAATAATACAATGGCCAGAAAGTAGCCTGACTGTACAGTTCTTGGCCAAGATATAGAATACTGTATGAATAGTATCCTTTGCAATTACGCAGCATGGCAGCCCTAAAAAAAGGAAAATATCGTGGTCTCTGGAAGTTTACAAAGACCTAAAAATGGTGGTTTTTGAATCCAGCACTTTCTAGCTCTATTAGTCGCTCATGCTTTTATTTGCAAAAGCTTAGGTTTGTAACTTATAAAATAAAGATATTATTATCTCAAGTTACAAAAATGTGAAACTATATGTCTTAGTTTATTTCTATATGCCTTAGTTTATTTGGACTATTACAACAAAATTCTACACATTGAGTGGTTTATAGACAACAGAAATTTATTTCTTAAATTTCTAGAATCTGGAAAGACCAAGATCAAGACGTCTAGTGACACCAAACATGCTGGTGCCTTATCTTGGACTTTCTTTCTTTGTTTTATTTTTATTTTTTTGTATTTTATTTCAATAGTTTTGGAGGTGCAAGTGGTTGCTGGTCAGATAGATAAGTTCTTCAGTAGTGATTTCTGAGATTTTTGATGCACCCATCACCCGAGCAGTGTACACTGTATCCAATGTGTAGTCTTTTATCCCTTATCTGCCTCTTAGCTTTTCCCCCAAGTCCCCAAGGTCCATTATATCATTTTTTATGCCTTTGCAAACCTCATAGCTTAGCTGCCACTTATAAATGAGAACATACAATGTTTGGTTTTTCATATCTGAATTCCTTTACTTAGCATAATGACTTCCAGCTCCATCCAAGTTGCTGCAAAAGTCATTATTTCATTCCGTGTTATGGCTGAGTAGTATTCCATGGTGTATATATACCACATTTTCTTTATCCACTCATTGGTTGTTCGGCATTTAGGTTGGTTTTGTGTTTTTGCAATTGTGAATTGTGCTACTATAAATGTGTGTTTGTGTATGTGTGTGTCTTTGTCATATAATGACTTCTTTCCTTTGGGCAGATACCCAGTAGTAAAATTGATGGATTGAATGGTAGTTCTACTTGTAGCTCTCTAAGGAATCTTCATACTGTTTCCATAGTGGCTGAGCTGGTTTACATTTCTACCAGCAGTGTAAAAGTGTTCTCTTTTTACCACATCCATGTCATCATCTATTATAATTTATTTTTTATTATGGCCATTCTTGTAGGATTAAGGTGATATCTCATTGTGGTTTTAATTTGCATTTCCCTGATAATTAGTTATGTTGAGCATTTTTTCATATGATCGCCTTTCTTTAGTTTTTACCCCATCACCTTCACTACTTGACAAATCTTTATTTTTATATTTGTCTGTTTCCCTCTGTTAGAATGTAAGCTCTTTGAAAGGCAAGTACTTAGTCTTTTTTGTTTACTACTTTATGTCCCATGCCTATTGTCCCACATAGTAGATGTTCAGTAAATATTTGCTAAATGAATGAGTGAGTGGACGCCTAGTATACATGCGTGACTACCTCACCATCTTTGTTGTGTATAAAGCATGTATTTTGTGCAGTTCTGCTACACAGAAGTAAGTCTTTTTTAATTCCTCCTATCTGATTCTCTCCCACAGTAACGTATTGGAATCCAGGAAAAACTGCAATCCTTGGCATATACTTTAGCTCTTCAGACTTCCTCTCTTCCTGCTTACTGTATTTTACTTTGAGTAATTAAGTTATCTGAATTCAGTACAATATTGCAAGTCTCTCCCTATTTGTTTTTGGAAGTTGTAGTCTCTTGACTGAATGCAGGAACACTGGGATAATCCCACAAAGTAGCAATTTCAGAGAGAAAAAAAAGTCCCTTGTTTTTCTGGTTTGTACAAAACCATTACTTGAGCCAGGAGCCATTTGATTGTAGAAGAATTTAGATTTTTCTACCTTTTCTCAGATGGGAAGAATTGCTTAGCTTCTTGAAACAAAGCATGAGTATGGTTTCAACTATATTTCTCAATTGATAGAAAATCTACTCTGGTTCTAACAAAAGATTAACTGTTATAATGTTCAGTGTTGTATGTCTTTATTATTTTATCATTTATTTTTCTGTTCTCATCTGTATGTTTTCTAGAAAGTATGCTAAGCTGTGTTATAATCTATTAACCAGATAACTTTTTCAACCTGAACTCACAAATTGTCATGAAGAAGCTAGTAAACATCTGTTAGTGATGTTAAAAATTCTGCCTCCACTTTCTAGTTTGAATTAGGTGAAATTTAAATTTTCTTCCAACTTTCAGATGCTCTTGAAAGTAAATATATCTAAAATTTTTTCAAAGAAAACATGTTTAGCAGATATAAAAACATTGCCTTATGTTTACTTGTTTCTTTAGAGTTCACGTATTACCTGCACAAACACTAGGCAGAAACTGCTAATTGCTCACCTGAATGTCAGAATTGTGATTTTTGTTGGGTAAGGCAATGTGCCCAGCTTGAAAATTATATTGCCCCATTTCTGATGCAGTTAGGCTTATTCCCCTCCTGCTAGATGGAGAAACCAACTTGTGACTAAATAAGCTCAAGGTAAGAATGCAAGAGTGAAGCAGTAAAGGAAACCTGGGTTCAGGAGGGATTCATGGAATTTCTGCACCCACCCTGGACTTCCAACTTCTGGGACTGTTGTGTGAAAAATAGCAAACATTTTATTCGTTGAAGCCACTTTGTGTGTGTGTGTGTGTGTGTGTGTGTGTGTGTGTGTGTGTTCTATTACTTGCAGCCAGATACAATCCTAGTTTTTTACTATATATCTCCCCTATCCCCTTTTAAAAACATTCAAGAGCTAATAGAGAGTAAGGATTAATTACTAGGTCAAAATTGAAAAGAAAACAAGAACCTGGAGAGACAGTTGAGCACAGAAGCTACTTTTGGTATTAGGGCATTTGTTAATACCGGAAATTCAGAACCTATGTCTTGGTTGCTTGTAGGGCAACAGTGACAGAAGCCTAGAGCAGGCTGCAAGTGGGGCTTACCCCACAATCAGCTGAGACCACAGTAGGATACACCCGCCTATGAGTGAGAACATGCAGTGTTGGTTTTTCTGTTCTTGTGTCGGTTTGCTGAGATTGATGGTTTCCAGATTCATCCATGTCCCTACAAAGGACATAAACTCATCATTTTTTATGGCTTCATAGTATTCCATGGTGTATATTGTCACATTTTCCTTGTCCAGTCTATCACTGATGGGCATTTGGGTTGGTTCCAGGTCTTTGCTATGGCAAATAGTGCCTCTATGAACATACGTGTGCATGTGTCTTTATAATAGAATGATTTATAGTCTTTTGGATATATACCCAGTAATGAGATTGCTGGGTCAAATGGAATTTCTATTTCTAGGTCCTTGAGGAATCGCCACACTGTTTTCTACAAGGGTTAAACTAATTTACAGTCCCACCAATAGTGTAAAAGTGTTCCTATTTCT